>NEWO01001014.1:46945-58399 GCA_003013225.1 Phalaenopsis aphrodite
TTAGTTATTTATTAGTTATCCAAATTATCTACTTATTTCAATTGCCTATTAGTGACAGATAAGCAAATTGAACGCTGTCGTTGTAGTTGAAGTATTACTTTTTATTAAGCCTTAGTCTGTGGCACTCTATTTCTCCCTGTGGGATCGATAACTAGGACTCCATTAGAGCCCTATATTAGTTGAGCAATACGTTTACTTGCGTTGACAAATTCGACTTTGACATTATTAAATATTATATCTATACATCTTTATTAAATCAAACACATATATATAAAGTGGCAGTCAAGATTTTGACACCGTTGCTGGAATTTAAATCTTCTAGTAGCATCATCAAATTCTTATAATTGTCGATTTACAAAAAGAAAAAGGTCGGTTAACTACAAGGCATGACATTGCCTGGAATGTGTTTTTGAAAGTGTTGCATGTTCTGTGGTTATTTATTTGATTAGTGTCTATGACTGGGTTCAAAGTTTTATATTAAAATTAACCACAATAAAATAAAAATTTTTAAATTTGCTCAATTTAATTTCCTTCACTTTTAATTTTGAAAAATTATTAAATTAAAATAAATAATAAAATGTTTGCACTTATCTAAATTAAAAAATTTTTAATAACTAATTTGTTCTTGTTCTTGTTCGTTTCGAATTTTTAGCGCACTGATGTTTGTTTTTGTTTTCTACAAAAAGATGTTGTGGCAAAAGTTAATTTTTGCTTTTAGAGATGGCTTGAATCTCACACTGAATGAGGAAAGGACAGCCTAGGGCGGCATCATAGACTTTAACTTTGACTTCGTTCAGATCAACGTACACTACGAGGTTCCCCTGATGAACATAGTCAGTCACCAAGAAAAATAAGGATTACCATCGTTGCTAAGGATTGATAACAAATAAGACTCCTCAATGAAGAGGAAGATAACAAACAACAACATCTGATGCAAGGAACCAGTCACCTACCTTCAGTGATTATTGCACCGACAGGGAGTTTAGTTAGTGCCGATGAAGAAAGAGTGCTAGATGCGCCACTAAGAAGAACACAATGCCATAATTCCAATCGCCACAAGCATAGAACCTTGTTACATTAAGAGAAAAGACATATACAAGAAGCAAAAGCGACACTTACCCCGATTCCTGAGGGAGAAATTTATGACCCATGCATGAGGGATACTTCTACTAATCTGCATGTCATGGAGGATGAGTCAGAGTTTGTTGCAGAGCAGACACAACCTAAAATTCCAAAGGAAATTTTCAAGGGTTTCTTGATGTGCAACGTTTAAATTCCCATACAAGCATCGATAGGAAGAGCAATCATGGAGTGCCCAAGATGTAATGTCCTGCATTTTCAGCATTACAATATTTTTGAAGAGTATACATCTACCAATGCAGAGTGCCAGGAAGCCGTGCACCCATATACTAAATCATATATTCCACTGCATACAGAGCCGAGTCAGACATGGTTTCCTGTAGACATTGAAATGAGGGAGCGGTCCCGTCGACTGCAAAAGATTCTTATGGCAAAATTAGAAAGAATGAATAGAGTTAAGAAACGAGAATTTGAATTCTATGAAGAAATCCAAGGAAATTTGTCAACAACTTGGATAGCCTAAAACTGCATACAAGAGCTTTCTACAAAAATGATGAAAGAAGGATTCTAGACTGCGTAGTAAACTTTAGAGATAAAGGTTAAGCCGGTCTGTTAATGAAAAATACATACTCAAAGCCATGAAAATGGAAGCATGGGAACGGCAGGATAACCATTTAATGTAGTTGCTGCTACAACTTTGTCGAAGATAGGCTATGGAACCCCCAGGGTATCCTGAGATATGATGAAGTGGATCTTATGCCTTTTGAAATAAAAATAAAGATTAAGAGGGTGGTCAGGTGGGGCATACTACTGGCAGACTACATCCTGAATAGCTGCATAATCGACATTTATGATGAAGCATAATGTATTCCTCCACATATCAATCACCATGATTTTGTAAGGCTCTTCTGTATGCTATCCTTCATGAGCAAGAGTAACATTCTGTTTGGAAAAGAAATTGACATTTTTTGCTCCAGAGAATTTAGAGGATCCGTCTAGTTTCCACTGCCATGTGGTTCAGTACTAATTCTAAAGGGAAATAGAGCAAACCTAGCGAAGCACTGCATCCCGGGAGTACGATACCGTAGAGTCTTTATTATGTTCAGAAGAATGGATGATAGTAAAATACCACATGGGTTCCATCCAAACCTGAAATTTGAAGATCTGCGCCGATACGAGCTATGAGATGGTTGTACCTCTAAGTACACATGAAAGGAAATCTTGTCCTGGAGCATTGCGTAGTAGGTCAGCTTGATCAGAAGCTTGCCACAGAGGACATACAAATGGATTAATCTTAACACTTTTTGTACTGTGTCATGATATAGTAGATATGATATGAAATGTCTCAGATGTGTTTAGCATAGGATATGTACTCAACATTTAATGTTCCATGAATGTAGCCAGCATGACATCTTTTGATAGCTCTAGCAGGTATTCAACTTGTAATACATATTTGAAGCAGATTATTGAAATTATTTCCAAATTTCAATGAATTTATTAAATTTCCCTTTTGTGCGATTAATAAATGCCACATAACTATACGTTGGTTCTAAATTATAATGAACAAAGAAAAATACAACAAAAATCTGATAAAAAAATTTAAATAATTTTTTTGAAAAATAAATCATCCAACAAAAATTAAATTTTGAAAAATATACTTTGATAATTAAATGTGATAAAGGAAACATGAAAATGACAAGTTTAGTGAGTTTTTTTCTCTCGAGTTTGAGGTTTCACACTGCACAATCGTAGCAAAAATTTCACCATCTACATAAATCTTTTCACAATCTCTACGGAGTTTCACATTCTTCACAAAATCCGATAAAATTTTCCTCACCCTTGTTAATCTTCACGTTCCCCATATCTATGAGCTCAACACCACAAATTATCAAAACTATTTTCACAATTTTCTTGGGATCAGTGCTTACATTTTGATTCCAATTTCCATGAGATAGGTATAAGACAACCTTAAATGGGGTATGACATCCCATTATCAACTTTT
Organism: Phalaenopsis aphrodite; assembly: GCA_003013225.1. NCBI lineage: Eukaryota > Viridiplantae > Streptophyta > Magnoliopsida > Asparagales > Orchidaceae > Phalaenopsis > Phalaenopsis aphrodite. Next base: position 50,028 of record NEWO01001014.1, read on the forward strand.
AAAATTAGTTTAAGATCACCTTAAATGGAGTATTATATCTGTTTCTCTACCAATTTCTCTGAGATAGGTTTAACGACACCTTAAATGGAGTATGACATCCTATTCTCATCTTTTGAGATTGGTTTAAGGCCACCTTAAATGGAGTACAACATCCTTTTCTCTATCATTTCTTCAAGATAGGCTTAAGGTCAACTTAAATGGAGTATGACATCCTATTCTCTTTTTTTGAGATCAGTTTAAGCCCACCTTAAATGAAGTATGACATCCATTTCTCTCCCAATTTCTTTGCGATAGGTTTAAGGCCACCTTAAATGGGGTTTGACATCATATTCTCATCTTTTGAATCAGTTTAAGACCATCTTAAATGGAGTATGACATCAGTTTCTCTCCCAATTTCTTCGAGATAGTTTTCAGACCACCTTAAATGGGGTATGACATCCTATTCACATCTTTTAAGACCGGTTTAAGACCACCTTAAATGGAGTATGGAAATTGTTTTTCTCTCAATTTTCTTGAGATAGGTATAAAACAACCTTAAATGGGGTATGACATCCTATTATAATCTTTTGTGATCGGTTTAAATCCACCTTAAATGGAGTATAATATCCTATTCTCATCTTTTGAGATCAGGTTTAAGACCACGTTAACTTGAGTATGTCATCTGATTCTCTACTTAATTTCTTCAAGATAGGCTTAAGGACAACATAAATAGAGTATAACATTCTATTCTCATCTTTTGAGATTGTTTTAAGGCCTCCTTAAATGGAGTATGGACTTTGCTTCTCTACCAATTTCTTGAGATAGGTTTAAGACTACTTTAAATGGAGTATGACATCCTATTCTCATCTTTTGAGATCATTTTAAGGACACCTTAAATGGAGTATGATATCTGTTTCTCTAACAATTTCCTCAAGATAGGTATAAGAGCACCTTAAATGGAGTATGACATCCTATTCTTAACTTTTAAGATCGATTTAAGGCCACCTTAAATGGAGTATGACATCTGTTTCTCTACCAATTTTGTTGAGATAGGTTTAAGGCCACCTTAAATGGAGTATGACATCCTATTCTCATCTTTTAAGATCAGGTTTAAGAACACCTTAAAAAGAGTATGACATTCGTTTCTCTCTCAATTTCCTCGAGTCAGCTGTAAGACCACCTTAAATAGTGTATGACATTCTATTATCATCTTTTATGATCAGTTTAAGGCCACCTTAAATGGAGTATGACATATGTTTCTCTACCAATTTCTCTGAAATAGGTTTAAGACCACCTTTAATAGAGTATGACATATCATTCTCATTCCGGGATTGATACCCAAATTTCAATCCCCATTTCGGGGTCAGTACGTAAATTCTAATTCCCATTCATCAAAACTCCTAAAGCTTGATAGTTCGAAGTCCACCTTCTAATCCCCAACAAGAATTCAAAATCCTCTATTTCAATCAAATATTCATTTGCTAATTTCCCAGCAAAAATAACTACTACTTAATTCTATACGTTGTTCTTAGTTTGATGGCTTAGACGTCTGTGCAAGTTTTGTTGATCTCTTTGGTCAACGCCAATACGTACGGCGTGCTTAACCGAAAAACAAAACCAATGGAGGGCCAATTGGTGAACCCAACCCTGAGTTAAGGCCAAGTTTTTCCCTAAAAATCCAAGGGCCAAGGAAAAAACCAAAAAAAAAAAGAATTTTAAAAAAAATTTAAATCATAATTTTAAAAAAACGCCCCTTAAAGGAAAGGAAAATTGGGGTTTTCCTTTAAGGAAAAAGAAAAAAAGGAAAAAAGCCTAAAAGGGGGAAAAAAAAACAAAATTGGAACAAAAAAGGGAAAAATGGGCCAAAAGGCCTTGGCCCACAAAGATCAAAACCCAAGCCTAAACCCCAGGGAAAAAAAAAAACCCCCCGCCAAACAACAAAAGCCCCCCCCCTAAAGGGCAAAGGCAGTTATTTGCTGGTATTATTTATTTGATCAAATTTTGAAGAGGTATTTGAGGCACCTATTGGCATAAGAGGGTGGTTATGACCACTAAGAACAAAAATATTATTAAAAGACTTATGAAAGGAGACATCCTTTGGAGGATTCATTGACTGTGGACACATTTTGAAGAGCTTTTAAGGCACCTTTTGGAGATTTATAAAAGAAGGAAGTTGAGACATTTGAAGTGGGTTCTTGAAAGTTCTGAAAATAGTTAGAAGAAGAGGAGTTCTAAGGACTTTCGAGAGATTTTCAAGCACCACAAAAATTTACTTTATCCTTTTTGTTTTTAGTTTATTTTGAGAGTGTTATAAAAAAGAAGAGATTCAAAGGAACTTTAAGAGTTTGGTTGAGGATTTGAGATAAGTTTTTATCTTTTGTATTAAACTACTTTTGGTTTTAATCGAGACTTCTTGTTGGTTTGACATTAATTTCTACTTTTAAACTAAAGTGTGTTTTTATTTTCTCTATGGATTCTGAGTAGTTTTTTTTATCTTTTCCTTGAAATGATAAGTAATTAAAGTGTTGGATGGAAGTTGTGGAGAGTATTGATCTTTAATGTTGGAAGAAGTTGTGATGATTTAAATCCATGAACTTCATTTACTTCTTGACTTAACATTTCCAAATGTTAAAATTTGTTGTGAGAACATGTAAGAACTGGGGTGTTATTGTCTCTGTTAACAATTGGAAAGAATCACATGTGGTTGTATGATTGAGAATATAATTCATATGATTTAGTGCAAATAAATTGGGAAATAATCATTGAAGGGTGTAGAGTTAGAGGACTTTAAAGTGACAGGTTAAAGCCCCCAACTCGATTTATTATTTTAGGTTCTGATACGAGATGTGAGCCCCTAGGTGGAGGGAATTGAGGGAACTCTTGAGTGAGAGCTGGTATATTCTATGCCTAGCTAGTCTTGAGAATTATTCAATATTTAAATTAAATAATGTTCTTTATAGCATCTCTAGTAAAGGTAAAGAATATAATTTCTCTTATTTGGCACAACTAAATTTGCATACTTTCACAAAAGAATTCATATACTTATTACTGACTCATGATAAGGAGAAAGATATTTTTCAAATTTAGTGTTTTTCTTTTACATAAACTCAATTTATCTTTTTAAATTATTATTGTTCAATCAAAATATCAAAAATACCGAAAAGATTTAAATTTTAATACTACAAAAAATATTTTTAGTTTGAGTTATTGTCTTTTTAAAATAGAAAGTTTGTTGTTCAATAGTGCATATTGCGTATTTCTCTATGGGTTTGATATTCAGGTCTTAATCAAAAATTGCTATATTACTTGAAAATAATATGTATACTTGTGTAGTATCCTTATATAAATATAAATTAAAGAGTTAAATTCTTATTTTTTTCAAGATCAACTTTTTTGTTCTGTTGAAAAGTAACGAAGCATAAGTGAAAAATATCATCAAAGACATAATTATACTGTTGCATATAAGCAGTTTCAGGATCAATTTTTTGGCACCGTTGTTGGGGAAAACAAAAATTAATTGATTTAAAAGCAAAATTCTATTTTTAGAAAGTATTATTCAAACTTTAACAATTATTGTATTTTATTTTGTGTGTTTTATTTTATTTTTTATTTTTAGTTAGTTTATGATTAGTTCAGGTTCCGAAGGACTAGTGCCCTACGATTCTGAATTAGAAAGAACTATTAAGAAAATCAAAAAAACCAAAAAAAACAAAAATCTTGAAAAATCTAAAAAAATTGTAGAAATGGCAAACCAAAACAATCAAAATGTTAAAATTCATCAGGAGTTTAGACATTTAAGAGATTATGCCAACCCTATGATCCCTGGATAATGTTAATATGCACATTACAACATTAATTTAAATTATATTTCACTTATATTTTCTTACTTTGCAACAAAACCAAAAACTTGATCCAGAAAAAAAATAAGAATTTAAGTTTTAATTTATATATATTGGGATACTACGCAAGTATATGTTTCGTTATCAAGTAATATGAGTATTTTTTTATTAAGACCTAAATATCGAACTCAAAGGGAGAATACGCAATATGCACTATTGAACAACAAACTTTCTATTTTTAATAAAAAGATAATTATCTAAACTAAAGATGATTTTTGTAGTAATCAAAATTAAAATATTTTTGGTATTTTTAATATTTTGATAGAACAATAGCAATTTAAAAAAAATAACTAGAGTTTTTGTAGAAGAAAAGAACTAAATTTGAAAATATCTTTCTTTTTCTTAAGAAACACTAATAAGTATAGGAATTTTATTGTGGAAGTATGCATATTGTGTTGTGACAAATAAGAGCAATAATATTCTTTACCCTTACTAGAGATGTTATAAAGAACATTGGCTAATTTAAAGTTTGAATAGTTATGAAGACCGGCTAGGCAGGGAAGATACTAGCTCTAACATTAGAGTTCCCTCGATTCCCTCCATCTGGGGGCTAACATCTCTTGTCAGATCCTAAAAGAATAAATCAAGTTGGGGGCTTTAACCTGTCACTTTAAAGTCCTCTAACTTTACACTCTTCAATGAATATTTCCCTATTTATTTGCACTCAATCATATGAACTACATTCACATTCATACAACCTCATGTGATTCTTTCCAATTGTTGACTAATACAATACCATCCCAGTTCTTACATGCTCTTACAACAAGTTTTAATCTTTGGATTGACCAAATCAAGAAGTAAATGAAGTACATGGATTTAAATCATCACAACTTCTTCCAACATTAAAGATCAATACTCTCCACAACTTCCATCCAACACTTAATTACTTATCATTTTAAGAAGAAAGATAAAGAAAACTACTCAGAATCCATATATAAAAAAAAAACCACACTTTAGTTTAAAAGAAGAAATCATTTTCAAACCAACAACAAGTCTCAATTAAAACCAAAAGTAGTCTAAAAAAAAAGATAAAAACTTATTTCAAGTCCTCCACCAAACTGTTGAAGTTCCTTTGATTCTCTTCTCTTTAAATTCACTCAAAATAAAATAACAAAAAGGATAAAATAAAAGTGAAAGTGGTGCCTGAAAATTTTTCTAAACTAACTCTTCAAATGAGAACTTCCAAAACATTCCAATACTTTCATGACTCTTTTCTAGGTTTATGTTCTTTCTTTTATGATTTTCCAAAAGGTGTCTTGGTTTCTCTTCAAAATATGTCTAGATTCGATGTATTTCCCCAAGAGATGCATCCTTTCGTGATAATTTTCATACATGGTGGTTATAACCACCTATTTAGACAATGGGTGACTCAAAAACCTCTTAAAAATTCATAGAAACCAAATTTAGTCGTCCAATAACTGCCACTGGTGCTTAAGTGTGGGGCCTCTGGCACTAAGCCGCGACCTTCTCTGTTTGATCATCGTCTAAGCATCGGATCTGGCACTTAAGCGCTAAAACTCTTTTGTACATTTTTCTCCTTTTTGCTCCAAATTTGATTCTTTTTCACTCTTTTAAGCATTTTTCACCCTTTTTTATCTGTATCTGCACAAAAACACAAAAAAACCTTCCATTAAAGCATAATATTTCAAAAATGTGTCTAAAAATACTATATATTTTAGGTGTATCAAAATCCCCCAAACTTAAAATGTTACTTGTCCTCATGTGACACTTCAATCTTTAAAAGCTAAATATGTATGATATGTATATGAGTTTCTTTATGAGTTACTAAATTTAGATTTAGAAATATAGCAGTCTAATTTAAAAAAAAATATTCAGTAAATAACACCAACTTAAAGTTTAGAAATTCTTAATGTTAAGAAAGATGAAAATATGAGTTTCTATCTAATTCAAAAATATATTGTAGATTTTTCAAATTTAGAATTTTTGTCCTTTTTTATCGTCACTTAAAAATTTTCGTTGAAAATAATTTTACTTACAGTATTATATCTATAAGCTTAAGAGTTTCTAAAGTCTTATACTTTAAAAAGATCAAATGTAGAACAAATTTTTGATTAGGCACTAATCCTCAAGCTTCTCCTTCCTAATTCTTTTCTCTTTTTCTTTTTCTTTTTTTCTTTTTTTTTCTTTTTCTTTTTCTTTTCTTTTTCTTTTCTTTCTTTTTTTCTTTTCTTTTTCTTTTTCAGGCAAAGATTGCTATATCTGTATAGGTCTTTAATGATTTTGAATTCCACTTCTCCTTTCCTAAAGTAAAGTCTTGATGTAAGTCTTTTACTTATAAATATAATAACAGTTTTGAAAATTATTTTAATAAAACAAATTTAAGTATTAAAAATAAAAGTCTAAATTATCTAAAATTTTCAAAAATACAATTTTTCTTACTAAAGATAGTTACTTATATTAATCATTTTTCCATCTAAAAAAATTTAACTTATGGTTTTTCTTCATTACTAAAAATTTTAACTAAATTTTCTTACTCATTTCTAAAATCAAATTTTGCTTTCTTAATATAACTTCATATACATAATCAATTTTTTTCTTTTCAAATCAAATTCACTTGTAGCACATTTGAGAACAAAAAAATTCCAGTTATGAAAATATTTTTCATCGCCTCAAACTTAAATTTTTAATAGATTAAACAGTTTAGCATCATATATCGATAAGCAGGATTGAAAATTTAAAATAACATACTATGAGAAATTTTTAAACCCCAATTTTGATTTCCCTTCAAACTGACAAAAAGTTGTAACATCGTTTCTAAGCCTAACAGTTTTTAATGATGGGAAATATTTAAATAAATTTTTTTGTGATAAGTATCCCCAAGTTCTGATAGATCTAGGTGCTAACGAGTTCAACAACATCTTAGCTTTATCCCTTAGTGAAAAAGGGAAAAGTATAAATCTGATGGCATCATTTGATACTCCATCAAATTTAAAAATAACTGACAATTCTAGATAACTAGCAAGGTGTAAATTAGGATCTTCAATTGGTGCTCCCCAAAAATGATTGTTTTGTACCATTTAGATAATAATAAACTTAAGCTCAAATGAATTGAAAGCTACAACATGGTATTCTATAATCAAATGAATTTTTTCTGCTGTAGGATTAACATAATCTCTTATAGGTCTCTGATGATGTTCTTTTTCATTTCCAGCATTACTTAAATTGCAAGCCATTTTGCTAATATGCTCTATCTCTTTTTGTTGGTTTTTAATTTTTCTAACAGTTATTTCTAACTTAGAATTGTAAGCCACTAAATCTTCAAATCATACACTGCACATAAATAATCACAATAAGTAATTAAAATAAGCAAACACATTAAAATATGAAAATATTCAAAGTAAAATAAAATAATCTTTTTTTTGTTTAAAATAATAATAAAAATAAAAATAATTTAAATTATAAAATAACTTAATACTACTTTCCATTATTTCCCCTGCAGCGACGCCAAAAACATAATGCGGGTGTGTTAATTTTTCAAATATTTTTCAATATTACAAAATACACATGGAAGATACAATAGTAAATATTCAATTTAATCTCAAGAAAAATAACTTTAGTGAAAATAGTTATCTTTTATAAATCATTAAACTGTCAAATCCCCTAAAAATGACGCAAGTATACGTATCGTTCAAGTAATAAAGGGCTCTAATAGAGTCCTAGATATTGATCACATGTGGAAGTTAAAAATTCCTACAAGTAATTTCTTAAGATTATATTTTAAACTACAGTTTTAAACTACGAAAGTGAAAAGTTAAATTCAAATATAAAGTAATAGAGTGAATGCTAAATAAAATGCATTAAAATGATAAAGTTAATTAAACTAATTGTTTAACTTTCAAAAGTAAATTACAAAAACTAAACTATGTTTTTGTGACGAAGAGTTCAAATTTAAGAAAACATTATTCCCCTTTATAATGAGTATATGGATTATAAATTTTTTTTTCCAAATAGAAACAATCTTATTCTTTACATACTTTCGAGTGCATAAAGAACATTGAATAGTCTAGAGTTTTGGTCTCTAATTCTGTGGATAGGCTGGGAGGCTACTAGCTGCCACTCTAGAGCTTTCATTACTCTCTTGCCTGAGGACTAACAATCTCACATCAAATTCCAATCAACTGGACCAAATTGGGGATTTTAATCTATCACCTTAAAATCTCTAATTATGCATCCAACAAAGTATATTTCCCTGTTTATTTGCACTCAACTCCATGGACGACATCCTCTCTCATGAAATAAAATATGATTCTCCCTATATTGTAGAAATCATAACCCTTTCAGAATATATGTTTCTCAACACATTTTAATATTTCAATTAGCTAGATCGAAAAATAAATGAAGATTGAAGTTCAAATCATCACAAATTCTTAGCATTTAAAACAGTATAAAACAAAATCAAATTTTCACAAAATCACATCTCAAAGTAGGGATAAGGATAATAATGAATACTCAGAATTCATAAGAAGGAAATAA
>NEWO01001014.1:59294-75705 GCA_003013225.1 Phalaenopsis aphrodite
AAAAGAAGGAAGTTTGTGTCTCTTTAAAATAAGAGGGCTTGCGCCTCTCATGAGACAAAAAGTGTATGCTAGAAAAGCAAGGAATAATATTTAGAGATCTTAGAATAATAGTATAAATGTATATTTGTAGCTTTTCTGGAGAGATTGGAGAGGGTATTTTAAGAGAATCTGTAAGGAATTTTACAAGCATTGCATGGATTAGCGGGAGACTTTATGGAAGAAATCGTCATCTTTCTTTCTAAGGAAAAACACTAAGTATAGTGTTATCCAATATCTTATGATTTTATAAACACTTATCTCATGAATTTCATTTGATGTAATGGACTTTTTAGTTGAGTTTTCTTCATGCTTTGTGTGTGGTTTTTCTTACTCATTCTTTTTATTAGGAAATAGTAGCAAGAGAAGATTATGTCGTTGTTTTTATTTTACTTTCCTTTTGAAATGAGTAGGATTCATGTGTAGGATTTTAAGATGCTTGTTAGTATGTGTTTTAATTATAAATGTGTGGTTTTTACTTGAACTTCATTTACACTGCAATTTAGGCATGTTATAATGTTAAAATTTGTTGAGAAACAAAAGATCCGAAAGGGCTCTGCTTTCTACAACAAACTAAGAATCACATTCAATTTTATGGATGAGAATGTAGTACATGGAGTTGAATACAAATAACAAGGGAAATATATTTTGATGTGCGTAGAATTAGAGATTTAGGTTGACAGACTAAAATCCTCAATTTGGTCCATTTACTTTGAAACTAAAGCGAGATGTGAGCCCTAAGGAGAGGGAGATGTGGGAGCCAGTATCCTCTCAGCCTAACCATGAATTTAGGGATCAAACTCTAGATTAGCCAATTTTTCTTATTCCCTCGATAGATGGTAAATAATATGATGGCTCTTATTTGGGACATACAATATTTAATGTATCTCATTCCTATAGATTATCCAATTCACTACATTAGAGTAGTAGTCTTGAGCATCTCAAAATCTCCATCCAGAAAGGGTTATCTTTAAAATTAATATTTTCATTTAGGAGTAGTTGTTGGTTTTTTTAAACATAAGATTTACATTTAGGAGTACTTATTAGAAAAACCACTTAAATCAATCTTCCAAACTAAGGACTGATAGAAGTATACTAGAATTAGCCTAAGATATTTCTTTCCTCGCTTCTCTGTGGGATCGATGCTAGGGGTTTTAAGGAAAGCTCTATATTACTTGAAGTGATACATGCACTTCCCTAAAACCTCTGCGTAATTTTGAGATAGGTCAAGTTTTTGGCACTGTTACCATGGATTTAAATTGAAATAAAATGAACAGAAANTATACTTAAAACAACATATTATTTTTGTGTATCAAAGATTGTCCCTGGGAATGAAAAGATGTATCTTTTGAGGAAAAGAAGGAAGTTTGTGTCTCTTTAAAATAAGAGGGCTTGCGCCTCTCATGAGACAAAAAGTGTATGCTAGAAAAGCAAGGAATAATATTTAGAGATCTTAGAATAATAGTATAAATGTATATTTGTAGCTTTTCTGGAGAGATTGGAGAGGGTATTTTAAGAGAATCTGTAAGGAATTTTACAAGCATTGCATGGATTAACGGGAGACTTTGTGGAAGAAATCGTCATCTTTCTTTCTAAGGAAAAACACTAAGTATAGTGTTATCCAATATCTTATGATTTTATAAACACTTATCTAGTGGATTTCATTTGATGTAATGGACTTTTTAGTTGAGTTTTCTTCATGTTTTGTGTGTGGTTTTTCTTACTCATTCTTCTTATTAGGAAATAGTAGCAAGAGAAGATTATGCCATTGTTTTTATTTTACTTTTCTTTTGAAATGAGTAGGATTCATGTGTAGGATTTTAAGATGCTTGTTAGTATGTGTTTTAATTATAAATGTGATGGTTTTTACTTGAACTTCATTTACATTGCAATTTAGGCATGTTGTAATGTTAAAATTTGTTGAGGAACAGAAGATCCGAAAGGGCTCTGCTTTCTACAACAAACTAAGAAGCACATTCAATTTTATGGATGAGAATGTAGTACATGGAGTTGAATGCAAATAACAAGGGAAATATATTTTGATGTGCATAGAATTAGAGATTTAGGGTGATAGACTAAAATCCTCAATTTGGTCCATTTGCTTTGAAACTAAAGCGAGATGTTAGCCCTAAGGGGAGGGAGATGTGGGAGCCAGTATCCTCTCAAACTAACCATGAATTTAGGGATCAAACTCTAGATTAGCCAATTTTCCTTATTCCCTTGATAGATGGTAAATAATATGATTGCTCTTATTTGGGACATACAATATTTAATGTATCTCATTCCTATACATTATCCAATTCACTACATTAGAGTAGTAGTCTTGAGCATCTCAAAATCTCCATCCAGAAAGGGTTATCTTTAAAATTAATATTTTTATTTAGGAGTAGTTGTTGGTTATTTTAAACATAAGATTTACATTTAGGAGTACTTGTCAGAAAAACCACTTAAATCAATCTTCCAAACTAAGGACTGATAGCAGTATACTAGAATTAGCCTAAGATATTTCTTGCCTCGCTTCTCTGTGGGATTGATACTAGGGGTTTTAAGGAAAGCTCTATATTACTTGAAGTGATACATGCACTTTCGTAAAACCTCTATGTAATTTTGAGATAGGTCAATTTTTTGGCACTGTTACCATGGATTTAAATTGGAATAAAATACACAGAAAAATAATACACACACCAGAGGCGCATCAGTTAACTTAATTTAGGTCAAGTTGACCTTTTGAATCTTTTGAATTAGGTTTACCAGAGTTATGTCAGGTTGTCCCAATAATTCAATTGAATTGGTTAACTAGGTTATGGTTGGCCAGCTGGTTACACACAAGAGAACTTAAGTTTGATTAAGTCCAGGTTAGTTTGGGCTAGATTTAAAGAATGTTCAAATTGAATTAAGTCTCAAGTAGGTTAGAATTATAAGGATTTATGTTTAGATTTAAGTTACCTTAGGCCTAAGTTTTGTTCAAGCTTTAAGTCTATTGTGGGTTAGACCTAAAGGTGGTTGACACTAGGTCTAAATTAGGTTAGACATAGTAGTGTTTAAATTAGAGTGAATTCTAATCTAGGTTGGATTTTGTGGAATTCTAGTTGTGTTTAGATTTAGTTTTGGTTAGACCTAATGGGCTTAGTGTTTGGGCCTAATATGATTTAGACCTAAATTTTGGGTTAAGTCTAATGTAGGTTAGACATATGGTTTAAGTTAGGTTTAATATGGGTGAGACCTAAAGCTTAGGGTTAGGACTAATGTGGGTTAAACCTAGGGTTTAAGTTAGGTCTAATGAAGGTTAGAACTAAAGTTTAGGGTTAAGTCTAATGTGACATAAATCTAGCTTTTAAGTTAGGTTTAATGTAGTTTAGACTTAAGTTCAGGGTTAGGTTTATTGTGCCATAGACCTATAGTTTTTATTATGTCTAATGTAGGTGAGAATAAGACTTTAGGGCTAAATCCAATGTTAGATAGTCCTAGGGTTTAAGTATAGTCTGATGTGGGTTATACCTAAAGTTTAATGTTAGGTCTAATGTTGGTTAAACCTAGGTTTTGCGTTAGGTCTAATGTAGGTTAGGCCAAAAGCTTAGGGTTATTTTAAGATGGATCTAATTTAGGTTAGACCTAAATTTTAGGGTTAGGCCTAATGTGGGTTATACCTAAAATATTTACTTAGGGTTTAGGTCTAATTTGGGTTAGACCTAAAGGTTTATTTAAGGTTTAGTTCTAACTTAGATTATACCTAAAAGGCTTAGGCTTTTGGTTTGGCATGTGCCAAGCCAAATCTAACCAGAAGTCAAATTTGAACTTAATTGGAAGGGGTCTAATTGTGGGACCTCATAGGTCAAAATTGGAACCTCATAGGTCAAAATTGGACTAAAATTAAACCAAACCTAAGCTCAAATTGGGCTAAACCTAGGTCACTAAAGATGTTTCATGGTAAAGGCGATTACAAGGTTGTTAACCCATTAAAGCCCCATTAAGTGAAGCCACTAAGATTGGATTAATGATTTAAATTATGTCTTGTGATCAATTTGGGCTAAACTATAAATTTTCAATTTTTACATTTATACCCCTAGATTTTGAATTTTCATTTAGAAATTCTTAGGTTGGAAAATATCATTTAAGGTTTACTTTCATTACCCTATTTTTTCCTACTACTTTACATTTTCTTATCAACCCTTTTCTAATTTTTTATAATTATTTCAAAGAATAATTGTAAATTTAATAGGAAATTAGTCATTTCAATGTTAGGGAAGACCTCTAACATTAGAAAAATCAAGAAATGTTCCCAAAAGCGGAGGGAATAATCCTTGAAATTTTTATGTTATTTGGGTTTATATTTAATTTTTAATAATTAAAATAAGCTATAAAGTATTTAATTAATTAAAAATTAAAATAAATGTATTATTTCCAATTTTATTTATATTATTTTCACCTCTTTTCACTGAGTTCTAATGTGTTTTTATATTCCTTTTGAGTTTTTTCTAGATTAACTTATAAATTTTTGAATTCTTGATTTTTTGGATTAATATAATTTGGAAAATCTGAATTATCCACTTTCCACATAATTATCACGATGTTATGCGATTTGGTGCTCACCCACAAGGTCGGTGATCTTATTTAATCTCTTCCATCTGTTTCAAATACATGAAAATGCACGACATCGATTCATCGTCCCTATAGAACAAAGAACCGTAAGCCAACTGTGATCAAATCCTAAGGTCTCGCATGATTCTCAACAAAATCACTCTAGATTTGTTCTCATAACTTCATCTAAGTTGAACGAAGCTATCCATATGGCTATGTATAGGTGCATTACACTTTTTCTTCATAAAAGGCCGAACTGGAGCCCAAATTTAGGGATTTTGACTCATAGCTTGTGCTAAAAAGTGTGGCATCGATTGAGCTTGACAAAGAGCTTCTTTGTGATGTCACAAACCTCTTTTTTTATTATAATTTAAGCAAAAATTGGTCCTATCTATAAACTAGCCAAAAAGGTGGCTCAGGTTGGTGTTAGGATGGGTTGGAGTGCTTGAGAAGCCTCAAATTTTGTCTGGGAGATTGTCTTTCGGCTTGAGGAAGATTTTAGATAGGTTAATTTTGAGTTACAGAGAAGTTTATGTCAAGGCTGAATAATGTCCTAGATTTCATTGGTAAAATTATGGTTTCCTATTGAAGGAGGTAGCCTAGGAATGGTGAGGATCAATTTCCTAGGTAAATGGAAGGATTTTTGTTATTTGGAGAAAAAGCGTTTGAGGCCTAGGTAAATAGCTTAGTGTGCACTTAAGGCTATTGGGTTCCCTCTTTATATAGCCATGGGAGAGGTGAGGGATCTTGGCATGGCATGGGATGCTTGGACGACTCCTCAACAGAATCTTAGAGAATTTATGAGGCGTTTGACAGTGGGGGGAAGGATTTTTTAAATCTTGGCCATGGTGATGCTAATGGAGGAGAAGGCATGGAAGAGGGATTAGTTTTATTGAGGAGCCTTTTAATGGGTGACTAAGATCAGCTTTGATGTGCTCTTGGCTCCCCATTGCTTGGTTTGGCCTCTACAAAAGTGGGTCAAAGGGTCCATGACCACGGTTCTTTGCGGCTTCCCCATGGTGAAGTGTGTGGTTTTTCCTCAAGTGCTTCAACTTCACTTGGGTTGCCTTATAGTGTCACCCACATGTTAAGGTGTGTTAGCCTTGGGTCATAGGTAACTTTTTTCGAATGGGCTATGGGGTTCCTGAGCTATGTACTTTGTGTTAGATTTTAGAATTTTAAGCTTAGGCTAATGGGTTGGATCTAGCCCAAATTTTAGGCCCTAATTGAATTTAATAAACTCTCATAGTTTTTAAATTAATTAATTAAGTAAAGTATAGGGATTGACCACATGGTGCCAATTGAGTTCACCACATGATGTGATGTCATTACCATGTTGGGTGTGATTCTAGTTGTTCGGAATGTGGTCAATTGGTCAAGATTTGACCCAATTTTGGCTAGTACCAATTGGTTCCAACCATCCATTAGTGTTATCAAATTTTGAAGTCAAAAGGGTGTGCTTTGGTTTAGGGTTGATTTTTGGGGTTTCATAAGATTATGGAGGCCTTTGGTGGGCTAAGGATCAATTTAGGTAGACCCCTCTTCCAAAGTGAATTTCATAGGGGTTTTAGGTTTATTTGGGTGACCTATGGAAGGTCTTGTCCATGGGGGTTAATTTTGGTCTATCACCTGGTTAAAACATTAAACCGGCTCAACTTGGGTTGAGGCCTTGTACTTGCCTTAGGGAGGCCCAAGAAAGCACAACCCTAGTCTAAAAGTTAAAAGAGGCTCCTCACAAAAGTGAGGTCAACAGGTACCATCAACATCCTTAGAATAGCAAAATAACTAACATAGAAATGTTAGTGACTAAATTAGAAGCAAGAATGAACATATTCAGAATATTAGAAGGATGAAACATAATAAGAGGTATAGATTCCCCAAATAATAAGAGATCATAAGCAAATATAAGATTATTAATTTTATTGAAATCACCATGCATGATATAGTGGTTCTATAAATGCGACAAAGAGGAAAGAGCATTCATAACTATAACAAAAAGATAAGCAGAAAGAGGACAACATTGCATGAAACTAGAAAAAGAAGCAAAGTAACCATTCCTTTCCCTATTAATGATAATAGAGTAAGGAACATCAGAAATACATACCTTATTCAAATTAATAAAACCAATAGTAAAATCCAATCAAAACATTTTATCAAAAAGAAAATTTTGATTAACTTTTTTAAAAGCATTAAAAGACAAATTTAGAACAATATTTCTTGTTGGAATTAATAGTATTAAAATTATATAAGAACTCATAAGCCAATAATGATATTATCAGCAATATCTCTTCCTTTAATTAAAGCAAGTTGAAGAGGATTTGTAATATTCTATAGAATAGGCTCAATTATATCAGTTAAAGAGTTTAACAAAAACTTTATATAAGGTATTAGACAGAGAGATAGGGCCATAATCATTTAAGGATTTACCACATTTTGTTCTTTGAATTAAATTGATAACAATATGTTTAACCCTATTAGGAAGTTCATCGACAACAAAAAATAATTAATATCATGAGTACAATAATTCTAAATAAAATTCCAAGAATCATTAAAAGAATAGAAGTGAAACCATAAGGACGGGACACATGACATTTGCAATTTCCAATAGAATAAAAAGCATTTTTAATATCATTGTTGGAGAATTTTTTAAATAATCCTTCACAATCCCAAAAAGAAAAAGAAGTAATAAAAGGAAATTTACCAAAAACAAAGGAAGGAATATCAACATAATTGTTAAGCAAAAATTTAAAATAAGGAATAGTTTCATACGCAATATCTTGTTGATGTTGTAAATAAATATCAATAACTAAAATTTCTTTAATATGAGTAAAATTATTACTAATTCTGTTCTTTTGGTAGAGAAATTTTACGTTATCTTCCCCTTTAGATAACCAACTACATTTAGTTCTTTGTTTTAACCATTTGCAGTCACAAGAAATGGCATTTTGGAGCTTATCCTGGATTAGAGAAGAAGGCTTGACTAAGCAACTTCTGAACTTACTAAAACATTTCTGATTTTATCAAGTTTTAACCTTAGAATGACGAGCTTTTGAACTTTGGTCTGTCTGTTGAACTTGTATGATAAGCACATCAGATTTTTCTTCTTAATTTAATATATTATTATAAGAAATTAAAATTATAAAAATTTCAAACGAAAATCGAGTTAATTATAAAATTCACTCAAGGGCCCTTCAATATTTGATTAAAAGCCCAGATTTCGCCGCTTATTGAAGGTTCCAAAACTTTCATTATGTTTTCTTACGGGTGTCAATTGGATAAGGTCAAATTTCAAACCCTAACTAATAAAATTCAGAGACATTTACGGGGTGATACAACTTACTCCTTATTGTCCATTTTTTTCATATGCTCGTATCTCTAAAAGCAATGGATGGCTTAATGGATTCCTACACCTGCCGCTGAATTGATGGATGTTGTTGTATTGCAGCCCATAAACTTTCCTCGTAAAGCCCACAACTTACATTGTAGAATAATCGGATTTCTTACTATCTCTTTCAACCAAGACCTAATGAATTTGCTGCGCAATAAAGCGTTAACAAAAAATAAAATCAAAGATTGCTATGAAGAAGAAGCCTACTGTAAAGAGAGTCTCAGCTCAAATAACAATATAAATGTGATAACTAAAAAGTTTGAATTAAAAAAGCAAAAGTCTCTAAACATCTGCCCTAACTAAGCCTTTTTAGATGACTAGGATGTCATGATCTTAAAGAACTTCTGGTTCATCTGAAATTGAATAAATGTCAGTATATTAACATTGCAGGACATTATTGCTTAATAAACTTAACTTGCACTCCATAAGCTCAAACCATGAGACACAAAACATAAAACTGAGTAATGAAAATTCTTATGCGCCCACATTGCTTTGAGCATTATTACTTTCCTAGTATTAAATTAATTAGTAGCAATTTGAATCAAGAAAATTCTACTGAAAAAATATTACCAAAAAAATTCAAATATTTTAATTAAAAAATAAGTAATGAAAATGTGTGGAGTAGACTTAATGTAAGAAAAACCATAAATGCTTGAAAACCCAAAGTCCAATATGATGCACTGTTTCAACAACAAAAGTAAAGCTCAGGATGTAAAAATTAATAGGGTACCACTTTTATGCTCTAGTAGTACAAACATAGGATGTGTTTTTTTTTTCTAGTTTTTAAGAAATTCTATCTCACTGAAAGACAAAATTCTAAATCATTAGTTCCATTACAATGAATTTGATCTTTGGTAGCAATATCAATTGAAATGAGGAACATAATAAAAAAAAATCACATCAACACTATAATTTCTTCGTTCTGAGATCTAATAACTCCAATTCAAGTACTTTATGTATAAATAAAAGAAATGTTCAAATCATAATTGAGTGTTGAAATGGTCTATAAAATTGGCTTGCTTATTGACTAATTAAGTTGCTTGATGAAAAAAGGAATAAAATAATAAATCCCAGATTATTCAATTATGAGGTTATTAAGGAGCATAAACTGTAAAAAAATCTGTAATTAATGGAATCAATACAGACCATTTGACAGTGTTATTCGATATAATAGCTAACTTTTTCAAAGTACCACTCACTAATTTTTAGAATTAATTTCTCATTTTCAATATATAGAGGGTTGAGATATCTATGAGTAATATCTAAACACAAGAATAGATGTAGAAGCCAACAAATTTCCTGTGGACTTTTTTTTAGTGAACTAATTGTTAGCTTATATATGATCTCATTGGGACGTTACACTTTCGTCACAGTGTCACCCAATGACTAAATTGAATTTGGATAAGCTATAATACTTGAGCTGAAATTAACATAAAAATTAGCTTTAACCAATATGCACGTCAAAATTATTATTTTTTCTACAAATCATCTTAGTGATTGAATATTCAATCTAAAAATTGCATGATGATTATATCACTTATAAAGACCATGCAAAGAATTTTCTTGATCATATAACATAACTTTTATGTAAAATTTTATCTTTGAATTTTCATGAATTCATGCATGAAACAACATAAAATTATCATTTTCTCCATGAAATAATCTAGTAATTAGAAATTCATTATATAAGTTGTTTGATGTTCATGATGACAAATGCGAAGCATGCAAATTAATTTGATGATGATAAGACAAGAATTTCATGTAAAATCTTTCATTTAAAATTTTCTTTCATGAAAAATGTTCATATGTAAAAATTTTTCAGCGACTCATTATTTTTCAAGAAAAACTTCACACTTCCGAATCATCAAAAACTTTCAAATGGACTCCTTCATGCCCAATTCAGACTTCATTTGGAGGTCCACCAGGCATACGATAATTTAACTGCTACTTTTGATAATAAAAATTCTAACAATTTACTCATAACGAACAAAAATTTAAATCAAACAGCAACTATGGTGAATGTGAGTTGAAAAACACTTGATATAATCAATTAAAATCCACTAAAAATTTATATTTAAAAGCCATAATATTTTCTATCATCTATGATGATGCCCACACATTAACTTGCTTTATCTTCAAATGGGGTCCACTTCAACCAAAACTAATTAGAACACTAAATTTCTTGTATTTTTCTCTACAAAATGAGTCTACATCAAGATTTTTTGTGATGATCATTTAGCCACTTCAAATTGAAAAATATTGATCTAGAGAACACTTCAACCAAAACCAATTGCACCACTAGCCTTCTTAAGTTTTTTCTTCTATATATTGAGCCAGGGTTGTAATTATTTCAATAACAACCTTAATCACCCTAAAATATTTGAAATTATCTCAAAATTCTTCTTCTCTTTCACTCATAACCATCTCCTCTAACCCCATTTCATCTTTAAAACCTCTTTGGCCAAAAATCCTCCATTCCCCTCACTACAAATATCTCCTCCCTAGTCAAAAATTTCAATCTTCAGTTCCTACTCATCTCAACCCCTTAGGTTGGCGTCTCATCTCCCTCCCCCATTCTTCTTCTTTCTTAGCCAAAGCCACACCATTCTCTCTCCCTATCTTCATCAAGGAAAGAAAGTGGCTCTCAGCATCTAAGCAAAAAAAAAAAAAAGAGCGGTCCACCCAAGAAAATGTTTAAATCTTCTCTTTTTTCATCTTAGTTAGTTTGAGGTGAAATAAATTTGTAAATCTAGCCTAATCACTCACCCAATCCCCAACTCTCTTTCTTATCCTAGCCTACATCAAACCTTGCCCAAACTTCATTACTTTCTCTCACCTAAAGTAACAAATCCCACATTTATTACTGCCAAAATCAAACCCGTAAGTCTTTCTTTATGTTGTGCTTAGTTTCATACAAAAATAAAATCAAAATTATGTGGTTTGCACTTATGTGCCAATTAGTAAAACCAATGTGCTATGTTTATGTTTCGTGCAAAAAAAATGTATTTGTTTTGTGTATGTTTTATGATAGAGAATCTAAGTTCTATGTGTATGTGTATTGCTTGAAAATCTATCTGTTATGAGCCTGTTCCATGCTAGATAACCCAAATTTTGTGTATGTTTCATGCTAGATAACTCATGTGCAATGTGTATGTTTCATTTTGGAAAATCTACATGATACATTTATGTTTCATGCTAGAAAATTCAGAATCTATATTTTTTTATGTTTACTGAAACCATGTTGTCTAACTATGTTGGATATTGTTCTTCTCTTACAAAGTGAGAGTCTACTAACTGTTTGAACTCAGTAGTTATTTATTGCTCAACCTCAAGATGCATCCTTCTAGGATCTTGCTTGACTGCGGTAACAGTCAAGTTTATTCTAAGTCGGCAAACTGCAACTTTTGGTGTTAAACCAAGCATCTCATTGTGGTTCCAATCAAAGAATTCTCTGAATTCTAACAATAACTTGACCAATTCTGCAAACTCCTGGTCACTTAATAGGGAACTGATAAAAGTGGGCCTAGGGACATTTTCAGTCCCTAAATTGATCTTTTTTAACTCATCAAGTGTTGATTTCTTCTTCAAATTCTAGTTGGACATCTTCTACTTGGAATTCATTGGAGTCATTCTTCGCTTTGAGGCAGTGTTTGTCTGATCTATTAGTAACAACAAAACAAAATTTTGTGTCATCAACCAACCCTACCATGCCAATCCCAACACCCTCTTTAGAGTTGAAAGTTCAATTTTTGTTGTTCCATAATTCCTTGAAAAGGTGTAACCTATTTTTTGATAATTATTTAGGCACAAAACATGTTGAATGAGTTTTTGAACATACGGGAGTACCATCCAACAGGTAATTCCAATAGTTCAGTAGAAGTGTCCTCTTCTAGTTTTACATAGACTTCAGAAGCAGGATAACTAAGATAAAATTTTATTTGCTTTGTGCCTACATTATGTATCCTTGGCCTCCAAATCCTTGACTTTATCAGAATGAATTAATGTTAGGGTCAGGGTCAACACATAGTGGTTACATTTATCATACAGTGACTTTGATTTTCTAACATTACATTTTCTAAAGAGATTTCGAAATGAGGCTTCCTTTGATTTTCTCTTCATCTTCTAAAGAGATCTTGAAATGAGGATTCCTTTGATTTTCTAACATTACATTTTTTTTTTATCCTTTCTTCCTTAGACCTTTATTCCAAGTCAATACTGATGATGGGATTCATCTTCTCAACAATATTGTCATCTCTTCCTCACCCCCATCCCTGGCATTGATCTCAAATATGAGGGATAAAAGATTTTTCACCATCTCGTTGCAAAGGACCAATGAGAGATTGTTGAACTAGGACCTGATGACCCCGCTCTTGTAATCCTTTTAAACCTTTAACTTTACTTAGCACAGCTTATGTTGAGAGAATTGTCTTGTTTAGTAGGTGGTGTCCTCGTGAATGCATATCTTATGTATTGAAAATGGTTGTAGATCCCCCTATATGCATCACTCTTGACCTCCTTCATAGTATTTTATATAGCTATGCAGAGAAGAAGGGACCATGGTTCGTCCTCTAGGATCAAATGAGAGAAAGCATGCTCTTGCTATTGCTATTGGTGTGCTTCATTATGCATGAACCGATGTCCTCCATTGACATGGACCTATGTACTATCACTGCATGGGGGTCTTCTTGCATTTTTTGTGCCTGGGCAACTCTTTTCCTGTTGGGCGCTTGTTGTTCTCCGTAAAGATAGTCCTTGAGGAGATGTGGTTTCTTGTGAGGTTACATAGATAAGAAAAATTTTCTTCCTCCCTTCGAGTAATAGCATCTTGAATAGCGCTCATCTTTTAATCTTTTAACTCTTGGATATTTTATTGCACAAATTCCGTAGTGCACTTTATGTTTGCAGTGTCTCTAACTTGAGTTTTCTCTTCTTGTTTATGTTTACTACTTCTTATATGAGCATGTTCACACTCATCGTACTACCTTTTAAGATGTTGAATTTTGATTTATCCTTTGGAACATGCCTCATCGAATAGAGCGTAAGGAAGAAGAGAGTATTTAATACAAGATGACCAATTCAGGGAAAAAGGTCTATTCTTTATTCATAAAAGTGGTCCCTATTTTTAAGAATATAGGACCCTTGTTAAAACAACATGCTTACCCTTCTTCAGTGGGGGTGTTACATGTCATTATTGTTCGTATAAAATTACCTTGATTTATCAGGGTGTTACAAATCTATATTGCCTCTTTAGTACCTTTTTGTGATCATAGCTTATTGAAGCCTTTACGTATCCATTATTGATATTGACACGCTATTGTAATCATAACTGATATTGACACCTCTTTGTGCACCTAAGCTTCCAATCGATAAGCATTTGGGTCGATCAACTTAACTGGTTATGTTATTTTGCATGGATACCGATCGTTTGCTCTGGGAAACCGAGAGATTTGGGGAGTTGTAGCTTATCAACCGTAGGGCTATCGATGTGGACAATCCTCTTTATTGGCATGGATGTTTTTCTGTAGTGTGACAGACTTTCAATCAATCGGCCGCACCTCAATCATTTGGTGGTATTCAACCGGCTGACTTCATGAGCACTTGTAGCTTTTTGTCAGATTGATGACCCTCATCTTTTTCCTTCTAACCTTGATTGTCTGAATTTTCTCGTATACACAACTGTTGACTTTGTCTTTGTCTTTGTCTTTGTTAGCAGGTGGTAAAAAATGCATCAAGTCAAGTTGAACATGTTGAATAAGTGGATGCAAATGGCCGCCATATACCTCTAAAAAATAATAATAATAATAATGAGTTTTAAATTAATAATTTGCTCAAAATATATTTTATAATATTCTTTGAAAGACACCAAGCAGCTTAATTGTGACGTGCAACCATACGAAAATAATATTAACAACTGATGGTGCGTGTATGATGCACCAAGATGTGAATTCGGGCTCTAAGAAGCATCAAATCATCAAATTAAAGTATTATTTACACGGCACATAGTTTTTATTCTTAATTAGAAATATTTAACAATGAAGGCGTACTTGTTTTACATCATGATGTAATTTTTTACATGTCATAAAAAATATTAATTATATTTAATTGAAAAAAATTGAACTGCAGCCCATAGATGTCCATGTGTTGCGTGCAATATAAATCAATACAGCTAATTCTGAAAATTCAATTATTTCTTACGACGTTTTTGACAATTCTGCATGTGTTCAAATAATATGTGAAGAATAACAGAAGGAGAAAAGTTGAGAAGCCGAGAGAAGAAAAAAAAAGTGTAAAACTGAAGTGCATGGGAACACAAATCTACATTTAGAGGAAAAAATTTCTCACCATTGGCTCTATAAATTCAAAGAGAGCTTAATAATTTGTATTCTATAAAGCTATTTATGATTACGTGAGGACGATTTTTAAATTTATTTTGCAAATGAAATTATATATATATATATATATATATATATATAATGAAGAGCAATGCTTTTATGCAAGTGTTTTCAATTCAAGCAACATCGGCGGTCTCAAAATGGGCCAAGGTCAGATTATTACGGCAATAGCAGCCCAATTGTGACTACGAAACCGTCAGCTGTCATTAACCTGTTAATGAGGACGCGTCAACGACAACTTAGCGATAGAATAATGTTTTCCGTCCTATAAGCGTTCGTCTAATTTTAGTATTTAAGAGTCGCTTATGCACATGTGAATAAAGTGCTTGTACGAAAACACTAAATGAGGCTAGTATTCTGCAAGTTTGATACTTGATCGTGTTTGGAATTGACTCGTGTTCGAAATGACTCATTAACAGTATGTTCCTGTTCGGCTTGAATAATATTTTTATGTTCGTGCTCGGCTCGTGTTTGTCTCAAAATTTGTTCGTTAGAAGATAAAATTATTAAAATAATATTTAATTTTTTAATTTGAAATAAGAATTTTATGTCAAATTTTTCAAGAGCAAATTTGAGATAAAAACCTAAGATATTTATTAACTAAAAAAAGTTAAATTAAAAACAAAGTTTTCAACAAATTGAAGGTAAAATTTAAGACAAAATAAGAACCCTAAATATTGATATTATTTTACAAATTGAAAAAAAAATTTAAGAGAGCAAATTGAAGATAAAAATTTCCACAATTAAAAAATTAATATTATTTTACAAAAAATAAAAAAAATAAGATTTCTAAAAATAAATTATGCATTTATTAGCCATTTTTACAAATTACAAGAATCAAGCATCGAACTTTTGTTCCTCAATATGAGCTCTTTGTTTCCAATCATTACTGACTCTATGGGACCATGACCAAGTGACAGAGCTTCGGGCCAAGCATAATTTGTTTCTTCTCTGAACTTCTTGGCATACTCCAAAAGACCACAATAGCTTTAACCAAGGATGCTCGCTATTTGCCTGTTTATAATGTAATAAATTGTCAAATAGAAATATTTTGAGAGGAATATTATATAAGCTCGTTGAAATCGAATTAATTAATGAAGATTATTCTTGATGGTTTTCATCATAAAAAATTCCTTCGAAGCATAAAAAAAAGCACTTGAAGTTAAGAAAAAAATATTATAAATTAAAGATTCAAGTGCCAAAAAAACGCTTGAAGGTAACTACCAACAAGAATCAAGGATTCAGGAAAACACAGAATAAAAGCAGCAAAATTAATGGGAATTAATTTTGCCCAAACCCATACAGCATGTCCCAAGTGCATTTTCTATAAAAAATGAATACAATTAAGTGAGACAGGAAAAGTATGCAAAATTATTGAAATTAAAATGTTTTATATACATACTACTGGCCAATTCCTTTTTTTTACGCATCTAGCACCTAGTGTTTATTTTTTACATTTATAACACCCAAATCTTTCATTCCCAAGTTCATCTTATATCATACATGAATAAGAATGGTTGAGAGTAGAAAAATAAGGTAAATTAATGGAATTAAAATGTATTTGATACATACATACCACCCCATTCCTATGTATTTAAATATCTAGCACCTAAAGTGATATGTATGTAAATCTAGAAATGCTGATGAAAGACCTTCTATAAGGAAAACCCTATATCAGAAGAAGAGCTTGATAGCATATGCTTGATGGAGATGAATTGAAATGTGTGGTACCACTGTGAAGGCATTCCCCTTGAGTAACATATAAATTTAAAAGAAATTTAAGAAAGTTTAAGACAAGAGGCATACCAGAAGATAAATATGAAACATTACAGAAAAGATACTCAAAGAGAAATAATATGTTGTCTCATGGAAAATTTAAGTGTGTAGAGGACACAAAGAGAAATAATGTACAATATTCTAATAGTAAAGCATCTATAATATTTAATCTTCTAATAGGAATCTTCAAAACTTTAATAACAGATTCAAATGAGTCATTCTTAAACCATACAAGTCTGTG
>NEWO01001014.1:133638-144085 GCA_003013225.1 Phalaenopsis aphrodite
TCATTCTAACATGTCTAGATTACTAAATAAAGTCTTAAAATCAATGCTAACACATAATAGTCTCAAAAATACTACCCCAATTTTCTTAATCACACAAAAAAACATTCAAAGAAAAACACATGATAATTATGGGTTGCCTCCCACAAAGCCCTTGGTTGGATATTGTCAGCTCGACGTAACTAATGCTTAATCCCCTACAAAGAAAGGTTTTAGTCTATGACCATTCACTTTAATCACTTTATCAGTCTTAGGATCCTTAATTTCCACAGCTCCACAGGGATAAAATTTTATCACAACAAATGACCCCATCCACCTGGACTTAAGTTTGCCTGGAAATAATATTAACCTTGCATTATAAAGCAAAACTTTTTGCCTTGGCTAAAAAACTTTTAGTAAGAATTTTTTGATCATGACACTTCTTCATGTTATCTTTGTAAATCTTAGCACTTTCATAAGATTCATTCCTTATCTCTTCAAGCTCATTTAATTGCAATAATCTTTTCTCACCAGTATCTTTCAAATTATAATTGAACTCTTTAAACGCCCAATAAGCTTTATGCTCTAGTTTAATTAGTAAGTGATAAGCTTTCCCAAACATTAACCTATATGGGGACATTCCTATAGGAGTTTTATATGTATTCTTATAAACCCACATAGCATAGTCAAGTTTGACTGACCAATCCATTTTTGTTGGTTCACAGATTTTTCGATAATTCTTTTAATTTCTTGATTGGATAATTCAGCGAAACCACTTGTCTGAGGATGATAAGCAGTAGAAATTCTATGATTTATATGATATTTCTTTAATAATTTCTCCATTATGGAATTTTTGAAATGACTTCCCTCATCAGTTATGATAACTCTCGGCATCCCAAATCTATAAAATATTCTCATTTTCAAAAACTTTGCAACACTTTGAGCATCACATTGAGGGAAAGCAACATCTTCTATCCATTTGGATACATAGTCCAATGCTAACAGTATATATAGATTCCTGAAAGATGGTATAAATGGTCCCATGAAATCTAATCCCCAAACATCAAAAATTTCAACTTCTAGCATATAATTGAGGGGCATCTCATTTCTTCTAGAAATATTTCCTACTCTTTGACATCTATCACAAGTTTTAATATTCGCGATAACATCTCTAAAAATAGTAGGTCAATGGAATCTAGATTGTAAAATTTTGTATGCAGTTTTATCAGCACCAAAATATCCCCCAAAATCAGAATTATGACATTTTTGGATAATTTCCTAAGTTTCTTTTAATGGTACACATCTTCAAATAAATAGATTTTTTCCTTGTTTATATAAGAATGGGTCATCCCAAAAATAATTCTTAGCTTCATAAATAAATTTCCTCTTCTGTTGGTATGTCATTCCATAGGGTATAATATAACTAACATGAAAGTTCACAATGTTGGCATACCACGGAACACACCACTCATTAATATTAAACAATTTTTCATCTGGAAAATGTTCATTAATTTCTTTTACAACATAGAGTGGTTTTTCTAACTCAAGCCTGAACAAATGATCAACAATTTGATTTTCAGTCCCCTTTCGATCTACTATTTCAAAATCAAATTCTTACAAAAGAAGAATAAATCTTGTAAGTCTAGGTTTAACATCCTTCTTTTTCATTAAGTACTTAATAGCAGGATGATCTGTATGCACTATACAATGAGTACTAATTAAATATGATCATAATTTATCGAAGGCATATACTATTGCTAGTAAGTCTTTCAATGGTTGTATAATCAATTTGAGTATCATTAAGAGTTTTACTAGCATAGTAAATTACATTAAAAATTTTATCATATCTTTGTCTTAAAATAGCTCCAATAGCATAATCACTAGCATCACACATCAATTCAAAAGGTTTTCCCCAATCTGGTGAAATTATAATTGGTGTAGTGACTAATTTTTCTTTTAATAATTCAAAAGCTTTTAGGCATTCCTCATCAAAATTGAAAATTGCATCTTTCTCCAGTAAATTGCATAAAGGCTTAGCAATTTTTGAGAAGTGTCTGTAGGATCCAGCATGTCCTAAAAAACTCCTAATTCCCCTTACATTTGTTGGATAAGGTAAATTAGCAATTACTTGAATTTTAGTAGGATCCATTTCCATACCATTTTCTGATATTTTATGTCCTAATACAATTCCTCCTGCTATCATAAATTTGCATTTTTCTTAATGAAGGACTAAATTTGTTTCTTCACAGCGCTTAAGAAATTTTGATAAATGTTCTAACCATGAGTCAAATGAACTTCCAAACCCTAAAAAATTATCCTTAAATACTTCAATCCCTTTTTCAATTAAATCACAAAAAATTGTCATCATACATCTTTAAAATGTTGCAGGGGCATTATATAAACCACAGGGCATTCTTCTAAAAGAAAAAGTACCATAAGGACTAGTAAAAGTTGTTTTCACTTGATCCTTAGAAACTATTTAAATTTGGTGATAACCAATATATCCATCCATAAAATAAAAGTATTCATGCCCTGCAAGTCAATCCAGCATTTGATCTAGAAAAGATAGTGGAAAATAATCTTTCCTAGCGGCAAGAATTAATTTTCTATAATCAATGCATATTTGTCACCTTGTAACTTGTCTAATAGGTATTAATTCATTATGTTCATTTACAGTCAAAGTTACTCCTCTTTTTTTAGGAACGCAATGACTTGGACTAACTCATGCACTATCCAAAGTAGGGTAGAAAATTTAAGTATTTAACCACTTTAAAATTTCCTTCTTAAAAAATTCTTTCATAATAGAATTCAATCTCCTTTGAGGATCAGCCCTAGGTTTGCAGTTCTTTTGCATACAAATTCTATGCATACAAATTGAAGGACTCATTCCCTTAATATCCGTTATTGTCCATCCAAAGGCATTCTTAAAATTTTTCTGAATTTTCATCAATCTATCTTCTTCTTCCATCATCAACTTTGAGGAAATTATAACTGTTAAAGTAGTGGAATCTCCTAAAAAGGCATATTTTAAATGAATAGGAAGTAACTTCAACTCATGTTCTGGAGGTTTTTCTATTGATGGACAAAATGATTTATCTTTGACTATCATGTCCAAAATTTCAAAACTTTCTCAAACATAGTTTGAATCTTCCTTAAAAAGATTTTCACATTGATCTAATTTCTCTTCTAGCTCGTGTTCCAAATCTCGTACTTCAGATTTTTCTTCATGATTAGTTCTGAAATGACATTCACTCAGATATCTTATAACATTCATTCTATAACATTCTTCATCTTTACTTTTTGCAAGATATTTCATTGATCCTGAAATGTTAAAAGTAACAGTTTGATAATTGATGTGCATTGTTAATTCCCTTTTCTGTACATCTATTTATTTATCCTAATCCCAATCTTTTAAATATTTTTAATGGTGAAAGTTTAATGCTTGCACCTAAATGACATAAATCTTTCCCATTAAATCTGTCTCCTATTGCATATGGAACTGTAAAGCTACCAGGATGTTTAAGATTTTCAGGAAACTTCTTTTGATATATAGCACTGCACTCCTCACTAAGTGTAACAGTTTAATTATCTTCAAACTTCCTTTTTCTGTTGAGAATATCCTTCATAAACTTTACATAGCTCAGCATTTGTTCTAAAGCTTCAGTAAATGGAATATTAATTGTAAGCTTCTTAAAAATCTCCAAAAATTTTGAAAATTACTTATCCAATTTCTGTTGACGACTTCTCTGAGGAAATGGAGGTGGTGATTTTTCTAAATCAATTTTAAGTGGAGGAATAGGTCTTTCAAAATCTTTTGGAGCATCCTCTTTTGATTCTTCAATTTCTTCTCTCTCTACTTCAGTTTCTTTTTTAATCCTACCTTGCAACTCTCTTCTGCTTCTAAGTTGAATGGTTTTTACTTGCTCTTTATTCTGGTCTTTCGGATTTGTTTCGGTATTATTAGGAAGTGTTCCATGGGATCTATTACTTAATGAATTTGCAATTTGTCCAAGTTGATTCTCAATATTTCTAATTATAGCTCCTTGACTTTGTAATTGATTTCCCATTTGTAACACCACTTCTTCTATAGATAACTTCTTCTTCTTAAATTGAGTATTAATGTTGAAACTTGGAAGATAAGTAGATCTATAATTATTATTCCCTTAGTTGTTCCAGTTTCTCAATGGGTTTCCTTGGTTGTTCCCCAATTGCTGATTATTACCACTCATAGTATTATTCTAGTTAAAGTTGGGATGGTTCTTCCAACCTGAGCTATAATAATTTGAATATGGGTTATCTGCTTGTTATTTATAACATTCAAAGTTTCTAATGATGCTTGAGAATCTACCATTTGGCCTAATGAATTCTCTTCAATCATGGAAATTGGTTGAGAAAAATTCATTCCAAATTGGTCCAACTTCCTCAAAATTGCAGAGCTTGATTTGCTAACTTAGTAAATGCATCATATTCATGAATATTGGATACTTTCTTTGGATTTACCCTCTGAGAAAGGCATTAAAAATTATTGGTAGTCATTTCTTCAATTAAAGCTTCAGCGTCATGAAATAGTTTTGACATCAATGAACCACCAGTAGTGGCGTCGATAATAGATTTAAGAGATCTAACTAATCTATTATAAAAAGTTTGAATTATTAACCAATCTAGTATAGCATGGTGCGGACACTTTCTTTAGAGTTCTTTAAATTGTTCCCATGCCTCATAAATAGATTCCTCTTCAAACTGATTAAAAGATGTAATATCATTTCTAAGCTCGCTTTTTTTTTTATGGTGGAAAATATTCAGCAAAGAATTTTTGTGCTAAATCACCCCAAGTTCTGATAGATCCAGGTGCTAATGAATTCAACCACATCTTAGCTTTATCACTTAGTGAGAAAAGAAATAAGCTAAGTCTTATGACATCATCATATTTAAATGTAGCGCACAATTCTAAAAATTTGGCAAGATGTTAGTTTGGATCTTCAGTTGGCGATCCCCCAATTTGATTGTTTGATACCATTTGGATAATAGCATATTTAAGCTCAAATGAATTAGCCACTACAGTAGGTTTCTTAATACTGCAATGAAGTTCATCTAGAATAGGGTTGACATAATCTCTTAAAGGTCTAAACTCTTGATGAATTTTAGAATTTTGATTGTTTTGATTTGCCATTTCTATAATTTTTTTAGATTTTTCAAGATTTTTGATTTTTTTTATTCTTTTAACAGTTCTCTGTACTTCAGAATCGTAGGGCAGTAGTCCTTCAGATCCTGAACTACGCATACACTAACCTAAAATAAAAATTAAATAAAACAAAAAAATAAACTAAAATAATTGTTAAAGTTTAAATAAAACTTTCTAAAAATAAAAATTGCTTTTAAATCAATTAATTTCCCTGGCAACGTCGCCAAAAAATTGATCTCGACTTACTACTTATATGCAACAATATAACAAAGTCTTTGATTATATTTTTTCTTATATTCCTTAATTTTTAACAGAGTCAAAACTTGATCCCGAAGCAAGTAAGAACTTAACACTTCAATTTATATATTAGGATACTACGTAAGTATACGTATCATTATCAAGTAATATGTGACTTTTTGATTAAAACTTGAATATCAAACCCACAAGTAAATACACAATATGCTCTACTCAATGACAATTTTTCTATTTTAAGAAGATAATTACTTAAACTAGAGATGTATTCATAGTATATAAAATTCAAATCTTTTTGTCATTTTTGATATTTTGATAAAATAGTAACAATTTAAAAGAATAACTTGAGTTTATGAAAAAAAAGCACTGAACTTGAAAATATCTTTGTCTTTATCATGAATCAGTAATAACCATAGGAATTCTGTTATGGTAGTATGCAAATTGTGTTATGTCAAATATGAGCAATTTTGTTCTTTAACCTTACTAGAGATGCTATAAAGAACATTAACTAATTTAAAGTTTGAATAGTTTATAAAACTGATAGGCAGGGAAGATACCAGCTCTCACTCTATAGTTCCCTTGATTCCCTCCATCTGGAGGCTAACATCTCGTATCAAAACCTAAACAAAAAACCAAGTTAGGGACTTTAACCTGTCACTCTAAAGTCCTCTAACTCTACACCCTTCAAAGATTATTTCCTTATTTATTTGCACTAAATCATATGAATTTCATTCTCATTCATACAACCTCATATGATTCTTTCTAAATGTTAACTGAGACAATACCAGCCCAGTTCTTACATGTTATCACAAAAAATTTTAACATCTGAATAGATCAAATCAAGAAGTGAATGAAGTTCATGGATTTAAATCATCACAACAACTTCCAACATTAAAGATCAATACTCTCCACAACTTCCATCAAACACTTTAATTACTTATCATTTTAAGGAGAAAGATAAAGAAAACTACTCAGAATTCATGGAAAAAGTAAAACCACACTTTAGTTTAAAAGTAGAAATTATTGTCAAACCAACAAGAAATCTTGATTAAAACCAAAATTAGTTCAAAACAAAAGATAAAAACTTATCTCAAATCCTCCACCAAACTCTTTAAGTTCCTTTGAATCTCTTCTCTTTTACAACACTCTAAAAATAAACTAAAAACAAAAAAAATGATAAAGTAAATTTGTGGTGCTTGAAAATCTCTCCAATACTCTCTCATTTCCAACACTTTTCATAACTTTCAAGCACTTTTCAGAACATTCAAGCACACTTTAAAAAGTCTCAACTTCCTTCATTTTTAAATCTTCAAGAGGTGCCTTGATAATTCTTCAAAATGTGTTCTAAGTTGATGTATTCTCGAAAGGATGCCTCCTTTCATAAGTCTTTTAAAAATATTTTCATTTATAGTGGTCAAATACCTCTTCAAATTTGGCCAAATGAAGAAAACTGCCAAATAACTACCTATGACACTGAAGCCCGGGGCCTTTGGCGCTTAAGAGCGGCCTTCTCTGTTTAATCGGTGCTTAAGCGTCGGATCCAGCGCTTAGGCGCAAAAATGCTTTGAATTTGATACTTTTTCACTCCTTTTAGTATTTTTCATCTTTTTATTTGTACCTTAAAGAAAAACACACAAATACCTTCCATTAAAGTGCAATATCTCAAAAGTAGGTATAAAAATGCATTTTAAAAAACTATATTTTAGGTTTATCATATATCAAATGATTCGATTAGACTAAGACTTTTTTGTTTTTCTTTACGGGATAAGACTAAGATGTGGTTAAATTAATTAGCACCTAGATTACTAAAACTTGAGGAGAAATGGCACAAAAATTCCTTGCTAAATATTTTCCTCCAAAAATAATTAAACTTAGAAATGATATTAATTATTTTATTCAGTTTGAAGGGGAGTCAATTTATGTGGCTTGGGATTGATTGAATGAAATCCTTAGAAAGTGTCCACATCATGTTTCACCTAACTTGTTAATTTTTCAAACATTCTACAGTAGGTTAATAGGATCTCATAGATCTATAAATGATGTTGATGCTGGAGGGTCTTTAATGTCAAAATCATTTGATGAAGCTCATGCCTTAATTGAAGAAATGACCTCAATAATTTTTAATGGCCTTCAGAAAGGGTAAATCCTAAAAGAATGGTTACTATTCATGATAATGATGCTTTTACCATCTAAGTAGCTCAAGTTGCTGTGTTGTTGACCTCACTTTTGGTTGAGGTCTAGCTCTTTCCTCCTGAGTAGCCTAGGGTCTAGCCATAGGACTTTCCTGTTGGCTTTTCATAGAGGACTAGAAAGAAATCCTCACCATTAGAAACTTTTAACTCTTCTTTGCTCAACTTGAAGTTCCAAATATTGGTCTTGACCCCTAGCAGATGTTAGGTGAGGTCAATATGAGGGAGCTCAAGGGGAGTCCCCATAGGACTGCTTGGCCTTATGGTTGATCTCAAGTGTTGGTCTGGAGCTAGTTCACTCACTTACACTTAGTTTCACCCACATTGAATCACAACCGTAAACCCAAACTTGTTGACTTTGATCCCGTAACTCTATGGGAGACTCATGCAGTTGGTCCCCTAAACCCACTTGACCTAGCTAAGGTCCAGCTAAGACTAGTACATGAAGGACCTATAGTAAAGGATTTCATTGGTTCATAGCTCAAATAGGGTGGTTGGCACCTCAATTTCACCAAAACACCAAACTTAGCCTTCTGCCTCCCAAATCTACCCAATTTACCAAAATACTCTCAAATTTGCTAAAATTATAAAAATACCCTTGGTGGCCCAAACTTTCCTAAAACCCTCAAAATCATTTGAAATGTCAGCAAAACCAATTTGGTCTCTTCAATTGAACTCAATTTGATCAGTTTTGACGAAAAGCCCCAAATTTCTTCTTAAGGCCCAATTTCTCCAAATTCACCATAAATGTCCATCAATTTGACTCAAATTCCCTCCAATTTTAATTGTAATTTTAGTTTCATCATGATCAAACTCAATACAAACTAAATATAAGTCTAATTGACCCACATTTGAGTCCAATTTTAAATCAAATGAAAAAGCCCCAATTTGGCCTAATACTAAAATTCCACTAAATTGGACCCCCAAATCCTTCCAATTGTCCCAATTATGCTTCATAAACTCTTTGAAACATCTCAACACACCAAATTTAACCTTCAATTAGTCTTGGTAAAGCCCAAATTTTACTCAAAACTAACTTGGACCAAAACCCCTAGTTTTGCCCTATTTTAGCCATATGCCCAAATTCCACCAAATTTAATGACTTAATTTCAAAGTTGATGCCAAATAATGTTGAAAACTCTTCATCACATCATTCTAGAACATTTTGAACCATCAATTTGGACTCAACCTAACTCTAACCCAACCTAAACCCAACTTTAACCCAACTTCCTCAATTTGACCAAATGTCCAAATCCCCTTAAATTGAACCTCCAAATCAATTCAAATTCACTCAAAAACTTTTCTAAAATCTTTCTGAAAATCATCCACACAAAATTGATCAATCAATTGGGCTCAATTTTATGGCTAGCCAAACCTAAACAAAACTTCAAGACAATTCAACCTGAATTGAACCCATGCACAAAAATTGATTAAGCCATGTGTAAGTGACCAAATTAACGACACCATAGGACTAATGACCAGGATAGACTCACCTATCCCACCCTAGAAGAGCTATGGACAAATGGTCCCTTGAATTAAGGGATTTCACCCATTTTTGGCCTAAACTTGAAGTAACATCTCCATCATTGCTTACCCTTGGGATTTGATCATAATTAAGCTCCCCCTGACCTCTCTGAGCTCATAGATGACCAAATCCTAGCTAGACACCACCACAACCACTGGAAACAGTCACCCCAAGGGAGCCCAAGTTGGCCAAAACCCAAAATTAAACTCACCTTAGCTGGTTAAGCTTGATTGGTTGTTAGGGCCTATTTTTCCTCAACGTATGCATCACCCTAGCCACCTCAGCTTGGCCTTAGTGCCACAATAGCCTTGACAATGACTTTATATATGCTTAAAAATACAAGAATTTAATAATTCTTCTAGAAGATTTAATTTCTCAGCAACGACACCAAAACTTGATAACGGTTATAGATTCAATAAAGATGTATATATAAAATATTTAATAATGGTAAAGTCACACTTATCAACACAAGTGTACGTATCACTCAAGTTATACATGGCTCTAATCAAGACCTAGATATCAATCCCACAAGGAGTAATATTAGAGGCTGCAAATTAAGATTTTAGAAAATCAACACTTAATCACAACAATATAATTCAAATTGCTTATATGTCACTATTAGACAACTGAAATAAATATGTAATTTTAATAACTCTTAAAATAACTAATTATACTGATAAAGTTTCTAATGTGAAATTAAATATATAAGAAAGCATCCTTCTCCTTGTCAAGAAATTACAGTGAATGGATAAATTTAATAAGTTTAAATTGGGTTGTGCCAAATATGAGTATACCTATTCTTTACCCTTTGGTTCAGACATAAAAAACATTGACTAATCCTATGCTTGGTTACTAAATCCACGGCTAGGCTGGGAGGATACTGGCTCTCACTTTGGAGCTCCCATGTTCCCCTTGCCTGAGGGTTAACATCTACACTTCAGCACCCAAACGATAGAACCAAATTGAGGATTTTAGTCTATCATTCTAAAATCTCCAATTCTACACCCGATAATTTTTTTTCCCTATTTATTTGCACCAAATTTTCAAGGGCTTTGACCTCCTTGAATCTTGAATGTAATCTACACTTTAGTTGTAATACTCAACATATTTTAACAAATCAATTGGCTAGATTGAAAGGTAATTAAGATCAAAGTAAAAAGATCATCACAACTTCTTTAACCTTTTTAAGGCTTAACCAATTCAAATCACCATTTCAAAAATCTCAAGATAAGGAGAAAGACAGAGAAAACAACTCAGAACTCATGAGGAAGATACGAAAAAACTTAGAATTTATATATAAAAGCAAATTCATACAAACTACAA
>NEWO01001015.1:4106-27963 GCA_003013225.1 Phalaenopsis aphrodite
TATATATATATATATATATATATATATATATATATATATATATTATAAACTTTTTTTTTATATAAAAAATAATCTTTTAAAACCTAATTCTTACTTCTCCCTCGCGTCTCTGTTATTTGCCCTAGCTGAACCGTAGAACCGCCTGCCGGTTTGTCGGTCATCACTTCCCTTTCCGAGCCTTCGTCGCCGGTGGCCTCGCCGGTAGCCTCGCCGGTAACATGTCATAACAAACTTTCCTGCCTAAACGAGTTCGATAACCTTCCTAATTTGAATCTCGTTGGGATTTTTACTCTTGATGGAAGATTCTCCTCACCGTCCCGATGCTCACCTCCGGTGAACCATTATCTCATCTCTATCTATAAATATTCCTTCAAGAGAAAGATTTAGCGCGGATTTTTTTTTTGTCACTAACTTCTCGGAGAGTTCCGCTACTGGGATATTTTTTGAATTTGTGCGTTAAGAATGAACTTCGGGTTGGCATTTTGTTTGGATGGTTTGGAGATTTCTTTCGATTTAGATTTTCTTTTGCTGCTTGTTCTCTTTAAGGTTTACAATTTCTGTGAGTAAAAAATTCTCTCCTCAATGACTCTCTTCTTTAGTTATTAATGCGATATTTGCCTTCATGAAGGAAGCTGTAGCTAGCTTATTCTTTACTATATGGTTGAGATCTTTTGTGATTGCAACTGATTATTCTTTGCTTTATTATATAAAGTTGTAGTCAACCTTATCTTAAGGTATTGGAATATTGGAGAACCATCTAGACAGTTTTCTCATGTTCATATATATACATCGCCTTATTCTACATGAAGGGTGAATTCTAGTCTATCTTGAAAGATAAGATAAATATCACTATGAGTTAAAAGAGTTCAGCTTCATCTGATCAACTGATTGTTCATGTTTGCTAGAAATAAAGGAAGTTTAGTAATGACTGTAAATTTGAAGGTTTCTCCTGTCTAATAACTTAATTGTTTTATTGATTAAACTCGTTTCGAGCTATGTGGTATGCTTTACCTTAGCATTCTTGGTGGGTTTTGCTTTAATGAATGCACGTTAGTGGATTTCAAAGTATTGTTATTTTCAGGGCTGTTCTTGTTCTACTATAAAGATCTAAATCTTTGATTTAATTGCAGGATTGATCTCTTCTATTAAGGCTTGAAATATTATCTACATTGGTTAGATTGTAACTGTATTTTTTTAGAGGATCATGAATTTGCTTATATTTCTTTAATAAAATTAACTTTGTATTAAATGGGGTCTGGTTTTGATTCTCCTTGCTGTCCCTTATTTAAATACAGGTTGGAAATCAGTTTTTATGGTTTTGAAAATATATTTGGGAGCTTAATCTTTGTCCTCTGTGCTGCCCCTTGTTCGAGTATTGCTGGAAGTCAGTTTTTATGGCTTGGGAAATATATATGGGGTCTGGTTTTGATTCTCCTTGCTGTCCCTTATTTAATAACATGTTGGAAATCAGTTTTTATGGTTTGAAAAATATATTTGGGAGCTTAATTTTTGTCCTCTTTGCTGCCCCTTGTTTGAGTATTGCTGGAAGTCAGTTTTTATGACTTGGGAAATATATTTGGTGGTCTGGTTTTGGCTCTCTTCGCTGTTCCTTATTCAAATACATGTTGGAAATCATTTTATGGCTTGGAAAAGATATTTGGGGCTCGGTTTTAATCCCCACTTCCTACTGGGGTTCGGCTTTGGTACCTGCTCCTTGGTTGGGCATTTGGTTCTACTTGATTTTGGAGGCTCTATTTTAAGCTCTTCGATTATTCTTTGTTTTGAAATGAAGATTTGTGGATTCATTTAATTTTTTGTGTTTGGTTTCATGTTTTTTGTTGTCCCTTTGCTCAAGTATCGGTTGTTGGAGTATTTTGGTGTTTTGGAATATCAATTTGGGACTCGGTTTTGATTCTTCTTGTTGCCTCTTTATTCGAGTATGAATGTTAAAAATGTTTTGATACTTTGAGTAGCTATTTGGGGGCTGCAGTCATTACTCCTCTCATTGTCTCATTCAAATGCATATTAGAAATTACAATTTTGAGTTCAAGTAATTGAATTTGAGGCTGACTTGTGTCTCTCTTTGCTGAATTATTCAAATATACTTGTTGGGGATTAATTATGGTTTTAAAAGTTGTTTTGGAGCTGAATTTGGTTTCATGCTATTTTATGGCTTGGAATAAATATTTTATAAATCGGTCTTGATTTTCTTGATGATGATTTAAGCTCAGCTTTTTTTTACAGGGTTTTGTTTTGGTTCTTTTGACAATGACTTAGCTTGGCACTCATATTCAATCCAATTTTCAGCTTCCTTGATGGCCTTTGATGGTTCGATTTTTTTGGTAACTCAGTTTTTTTTTTTTTGCTTCTTTATGCTCGGTTTTATACATTTGTGGCCTCGGTTTCGTCCCTTGCCGAGCCTAGTTCTGTTCTTTTTATAGCTCGGTTTTGACTCTCCTTCGAGTTGGGTTTTATCCCGCAATGGATTATATTTCAGCCCTTATTCCGAGTCATTCTTTTTTGCTTGAAAATCAAGTGATGTATATATATTTCACTATCATTCTTTAGCGATTATTTGACTTAATAATTTTAATCAACATGTTAAAATTGAATCTTCAAAGATTATATAGTTTGAGATTATATGAAGCATGTCTATATTGATGGAATTAGCTTTCCTTGGTTGCATAAATCTTATAGACCTGAATTTGATAATTTGAAGATGGAAACACACTCCTCTTTAAAACTTGGTATAGTATGTCTTAATTATATGCAGATTCAAAATTCATGTTTAGAAGTAGAAGGTGGATGTTATAGAAATGCTTAAATAGATGCTTCTTTCATTTTTCTTGATACAGAATATACAAAATTTGTTGAATGCGTTTATGAAATATAGAGATGGCCAATTAGTTCGTGACGAGGGGTAACAGGCAATGATGCAAGAAAACCATTTGACAACTTAGTTTATAGCTGAGATATAAAATCAACATTTAATTAGTGCGATGCCCTTTCACCCCTAGATCATTAACAGCTCTAACCCTTTTCCAAAAGTTTCGAGAATCGGAAATCAAAAAAGGACAGATATTTCAGACACTACACAGATACTACAACCATAAAAGGAAAAATACTACAGACACTACACAGATACTACAATCACAAAAGCACAGATACTACAGACACCCTACAAATACTATACTCACGAAAGAACAGATACAACACTACATTATAAACACCATATTTTGACTAATACATGCATACATTGAATATCACCTACACGTACATTTCATACAACATATAGGACATCTTGCACACCAGATATAGATACACCACATATCTTTGTTTAGTGGACCTAAGTATTATCATATCACCTTTTTATACTGCATACACTATATCCACACACTACATTCTACACGACACATATTACGTATCATGTATAGATACTACGAGCTTTACATAGATATTACACTTTTACGAGAAATATATACTACACTCATACACACTGTAAAGTTCACACACTATGCCCTGCATGACAGATCCTACACTCACATACACATACACTACACTTCGATGAGTTCAGATACTACTCTTCATGTGTAGGAGCACTACGTTTTTAGGAGTTTAGATACTACTCTATTCACATATTCACTAAATGATAGGGTTTAAGGCGGCTGTTTGACTATAGGGGTGATTCGTTAGTGGCCTCTAGTTGATGTTGATAGGTTGACCTCGATATATCAGTTGCTTGTGGGATCGAGATAGAGAGAAAGGAGGTTTAGTCTGAGCCTATCCCCAAATTGAAATATAATATCCTATCTTGAAACTTTCATATGTTCATCATTTAACCTTTCCTTTATAATTTGCAAATGTTTACCTAACCCATTTATATCATACAACTGCAATATGTTTTGAAGCTTTAGCAGAATTTGATCAAGCACGCTTTTATTCATTTAATTTCTGTACTTTATTTTCTATATATTTTCTTTTATTTTGTATCATACTATACTTCGCTATATTTCTCATGCACTTTCCTATCACCTCTTGCAGCATAGTCTTTTCTTTTTGTCTGTTCTTTGTTGTACTGTATACATTTATTAGTATTCAAGCTTTAGTTGCTACATTTCTAGTATGTTAGTGTAATCCCCTAGGATAGGCCGTTCGAGGCATGGCTTTTATTTTATTTTTGTTCTCTCTTCTCTCTCTCTTCTTCTCGGAACGAGACGACGACGTGGTCAGATGACGATTCATCTCCAGACAACAATTGGGACAACTACCAAAGACTGAAGTATGTGCTTATGCAGAATCTCGAGAGATTTAAATAACATACCTATAGGACGTCGAGGTTGTTTTTTTGGTACGACATAAATCCTCACATTATCTTTTAGGACTTTCTACAATTTTCATATCGTAGGATATAAGTCCTAAACTTTTTAGGCTTTCTGAGGTTGTTGTCTGGTACGACATAAATCTTCACATTTTCTCAGGTTATTTGCATATGACATACAAATATAAGTCCTGAATATCTAAATAATTTGTAGGACTGAAACATCAAATAATTTCTCTTCCAAAGACGTAAAGCCAAACCATAGATTAGTTTGAGATGTTACTGAATCTCTTTCAGTATCTTCGACATCTCCTACTTTTCGTTCCTTTGAATTCTGAAAATAACAGTTCTCATTTGAACCTATCCCATTTGATTTTTCCTACGAAAAATCGTGGAAACTTGAACGTTGAATTCTTGAAGACAAAACCTCTGATCATTATCGAGGGTTTTCTTAGGTGACTTCGGTTGTCTAAGATGTAATTAACTGTAGGGGTATGCTCCTATAGGGAATTTAAGAACTCAGATTAATCTAAACCCTATCTAATCTATGTATTAGATAAGAGAATTTGTCAGCTATAAATTTCGCAGATCAAAATAGAGTCTTAAAATTTTAAGTTCAGATAGTTAAGCCTACAGATAAGTGATACGTTCATCCCTAAAGATGATATATCGTTTATGATATCCTGCTCAACTATTTAAACTATTAAATCTATGAGATCTATTCAGTCTCATTATTTTCAAAAAATAAAAGAGACCAATTTCACAAAATCAAAATTACATTATATATATATTCCAAATTTTAATTTTAAAATCTCATCTTCGAAAGGAAAAAATAGCCGACAAATGTACAACCATCTTCAATAGCAAAACCTGTTCTCTCAGCTAAATCAATTTCATTTCTTAGAATTAAGCAACCAAGCCATACGATTTAGAGGATGTCTGCTTATGCAACATAAAGCCTCATATTATCTTTAAGCCTTTGTACAGCTTTGCTGTAAAATCTAAGCCCTAACTCGTCTTAGGATTCTGAGGTTGTCATCTATCACGACTTAAAACCTCACATCTTTTAGGCTATTTATATGATCATTTCACACGAATGTAAGCCCTAACAAATAAAACCAACAGGATGAAACACCTAAATATTTCTCTTTAAAATTGAAGCCAAACAATAGGATAGATTGAGAAGTTACCAAGGTTCTCCTTCGGACCTATGACATCTCCTAGTTCTTCCTCATTTGGATTCTACAATAAATGTTCCAAATTTGAGCCATTTCCATTTCACACCTCGTTTGTCCGAT
Source organism: Phalaenopsis aphrodite (assembly GCA_003013225.1). Lineage (NCBI taxonomy): Eukaryota > Viridiplantae > Streptophyta > Magnoliopsida > Asparagales > Orchidaceae > Phalaenopsis > Phalaenopsis aphrodite. The sequence goes on from NEWO01001015.1 coordinate 9,723, forward strand.
CCTTTTAACTTCTTTCAAGATAATATTTTCTTGATTTTTATCAAGAGTTTCTTAAATGACTTCAAGCATTTAAGTTGTAATTAATTATAGGGGCTTGACATTATAGGAAACTTGTCTGAACCCAGCTTAATATAAACCATATTTAATTCTTCGTGCTAAATAAGGGAACTTGTCGGCAAATAAAATAGTTTCGTAGACCAAACAAATGTCATATATTTCTTAGTTTATTTTATCCAGCCTCATCCTCAAGTTTTGTGTTTATCCTTCAGGATAGATACAGGGTTTGATGTATAGTGCTTTTTCATTTAAACTATAAAAAATATGGTATTATTTTGATTTCATATTTTTCTAAACTTATATACATATGCAAATTAAACTTCCTCTGACGCATGAGACAAGATTTTGATTCTGGCGGACGACAACTTCCAACAGACAACTCAACAACCTAAAATAGTGCCGATAAGTGGATGTAAGATCTCCTCCCAGCTGTCATATCTAACACCAACCTGCTCACATAACGAAAAGATCAATGATGCAAATCCCAAATCTGTGGTAGTAGCAATAATGGCAGAATTGGTAATAACTCCATAAATTAATCCTCAAATATCAATCGGCTTGAAATGCTGAATACCAAAATTCAAGGTTGCTCTCTCTCGAGTCACTTCACTCAGATGATTTATAGGTAGCAGACTGCAAGAGATAAAATAGTGCATTGCTTTTGCATTGGCATCCAACTTCAAGGCAGAAAAATTTACTCTTCTTTCATTTGTAATCTTCCATAATCCTCTCCCATCTGTTAAAGTTGATATAATCTCATCTAGTTCCTCCTCAGTAGGACTATAATTTGCATAAAAACACAAAGTACTAGGAGGCAATTGCTAAAATTGGTTAATTAGCTCAGGACAAAATGATATTGTCTTCCCTCATACTATGACTCCTTCCTCATCAGCCTCTGAGAGATTCGCATAGAACTCTCATACAACAGAAATCATGGTGACTGTAGATAAAAAATAGAATCGCTCCCAATGAAGGCTAACAATCAAATCTTCAACAGATCCTCCTAGACTTTTGAAACATTGCTCAGGAGTTAATTTATTTGTATGTAAAGCATCACTGTACAAATTCTGAACTCTCAAACTAACAAATTTACTTCAATCAAAGAGAGCATTTCCTTTGCTTCTTTTCATTCTTTGTGCCATTTTCCATAAAATTGTATAAAATTCAAAATAAATTCCACAATCAACTCCAAATCATAAACACAACTCCTAAAAACTTAAACTTACAAATTTATGCATTTTCAATCAATTTTTTCCAAATTTTTATCATGAATAGTGATTTTTGGGTAGTTCATAAATGTGTTAAAAATACATGATGAAAATAAAAAAATTTTACATAGAAGTGAAGCTCTTACCTCAAAAAGATCAAATCTAACGAATTTGGATTGAATCCACCAAGAAATCCTCACTTAAGATGATTCCTCAACCCTCTAAATTGTGAAAAACAGAGGAAGAAGGCAAAGTGGAGTTGTTTAATGACGATTTTCAAACCAAAAATTCACTTAAAAATGTTCGCAAACCGATTTTCGTGAATCAATGCTTAAGTGTGAATGGTTCAGCGCTTAGGCATTCGTCTATCGGTTTAGTCAGTGCATAAGCGCGGGATTTTGCGTTTAGGTGCCAATGCACAGATTTTGTTTTGTTTTTTTTTTAATTAAGACAAATGCACCACTAGCTTAAGTCAACAAACCCTCTATGGTCTCAAAAACATTCTATATACTATTCTCTTCCCTCTCACATTCTTCTAACTTAAGATTCATCATTTTAAGCTAATTTGATTCAATACTAAATAACACAAAATTTTTCACAAAAAAACACTTATATTCATTCACAAACGATTACAAATATTTTTGAATACATAAATTCTCAATTCAAATAGTCTTGGATGAGAAAATTCCTAACTCAGGCTCTAAAAAAAATAACATGTTAAAACACTTTAAAATACACTTAATTTTAACAAACAAACATTAAACACTAAAAAATTAAACATAAGCACTAAATTACAGACTTAATTCCATTATCTAGTTGATGGAACAAATTCTGGTCTATCATTAGTCTCTCCTTCAACATTTGGTTTGTATATTTGAAAGAACGAATGATAATAAATAACTCTGGTTGAATCTTCTTCAATCCACTTGTTCTTCATATGCATATCCTTATCTGCTACTTCTATAAAACTTGTATGACTAAACTAAATCTTTAGTGGACATACCATATGATCCAGATGTGTGTTAACTTCCATCACTTTTGCTTGAATTGAAGCCACATTAGCCTCAATTTTAGTAATCTTTTCTGCTATTCCTTCGATACTAACGGCTAGAAATTCATTATACATCTCTTGCACATTCTTACTAATAAACTTCTTTCTCATTACTTCCTCCATCTTCTTTAAATCACTCTCCCAGGATGACATTTTTCCAATACTCACTCTTTTTCACTTAGAATTTAGGGTAAAATGAAGGTGTGGTAAGATTTCTCCTCATACCCCCTCTATTTATAGGCTTTAACCACTTCCTAAAACTCTTAGGCACGTCTTAGAACTGCTCTTACATGTTCAAGCCAACCAATTTGTAGTTAGAACTTCTAGAAACTTAAATTCACATGTTTTTTTATATGTCGCGCTTAAGCGTCAGATTTTGGTGCTTAAATTCCAGTGCTCAATTTAGCACATATCAACTTAACATCCAAACATTCATTCTAACATGTCTAAGACATCTTCTATGGACTTAAAATAATCACTAACTTCATTTATAACCAAATTACTACAAAAATTTTATAATTAACACACTATAACAAAACAATAAAAGAAACAAACATATAACTATGTGGTACCTCCTACAAAGTAGGATTTCACCTTGTGACCATTCACTTTGAATATTTTATCAGTTTTAGGATCCTTGATATCCATAGCTCCATAAAGATAAACTTTCATCACAACTAAAGACCCCATCCACCTAGACTTAAGTTCGCCTGAAAATAATCTTAACCTTACATTATAAAGCAAAACTTGTTGCCCTGGCTGAAAATGTTTAGTAAAAATTATTCGATCATGCCACATCTTCATTTTTTCTTTGTAAATATTAGCACTTTCATAAGATTCGTTCCTTCTCTTTACAAGCTCATTTAATTGCTATAACCTCTTCTCACCAACATCTTTCAAATTGCAATTAAATTCCTTAATTTTCCAATATGCTTTATGCTCAAGTTCAGCTGGTAAGTGACACACTTTCCTAAATACTAGCTTGTATAGGGACATTCCTATAGAAGTTTTGTATGCAGTCGTATGAGCCCACAAAGCATAGTCAATTTTAGCTGACCAATCCATTTTGGTTTGATTTACAGATTTTTTTAATATTCTTTTAATTTCACGATTGGATAATTCAGCCAAACCACTTGTCTGAGGATGATAAGAAGTATCAATTTTATGGTTAATATAATATTTCTTTAATAATTTCTCCATTATTGCATTCTAAAATGACTTTCCCCGTCAGTTATGATCACTCTTGACATCCCAATTATATAAAATATATTCGTTCTTAAAAACTTTGCAACACTTTGATCTTTACGTTGAGGTAAAGCGACAACTTCTATCCATTTAAAAACATAGTCTAATGCTAACAATATATATAATTTTTCAAAAGATGATATAAATGGTTCCATGAAATCTAATCCTCAAACATCAAATATCTCAACTTCTAACATATAATTGAGGAGCATCCCATTCCTCCTAGAAATATTGCCTACTCGTTAACATTGATTACAAGTTTTGATATAAGCATTAACATCTCTAAAGATTGTAGGCCAATAAAATCCAAATTGTAAAATTTTGTATGTTGTTTTATCAACAACAAAATGTCTCCAAAAATTAGAATTATGACATTTTTAGATAATTCTTCATTTGAAAAATATTCATTAATCAATTTTCAAAATAGTGTGTTTTTTCTAATTCAAGTTTGGATAGATGATCAGCAATTTGATCCTCATCTTCCTTCTTATCTACTATTTCAAAATCAAATTCTTGCAAAAGAAGAACCCATCGTATCAATCTAGGTGTTACAACCTTCTTTTTCATTAAATATTTAATAACAGAATGATCTGTATGCACAATATATTTAGTTCCAATCAAGTATGATCTAATTTATCAAAAGTATATACTACTTCTTATAACTCTTTCTCAGTTGTTGTATAATTAATTTGAGCTTCAATAAGCTAGCATGGTAGATGACTTTGAAAATCTTATCATTCTTTTGTCCTAAAATAGCTCCAATAGAATAATCACTAGCATCACACATTAATTCAAAAAGCTTTTCCCAATCTAGTGCAACAATAATTCGTGTAGTGACTAATTTTTCTTTTAATAATTCAGAGGCTTTTAGGAACCCTTTAATAAAATTAAAAATTACATCTTTTTCAAGTAAATGGCATAGAGGCATAGCAAATTTTTGAAAAGTCATCAATATATCGCATGTAGAATCCAACATGTCCTAAAAAACTTCTAATTTCCCTTACACTTGTTGGGTAAGTTAAATTAGTGATCACTTGAATTTTTGCAGGGTCTACTTCCATACCATTTTATGAAATTTGATGTCCCAAAACTATTCCTCCTACTTCCATAAATTATCATTTTTCCCAATTAAGGACTAAAATTGTTTCTTCATAGCACTTAAAAACTTTTGATAGATGTTGTAAACATAAGTCAAATGAAGTTCCAAACACTAAAAAATCATCCATAAAACCCTTAATCCCTTTATCAATTAAATCATAAAATAGCAATCATACATCTTTGAAATGTAGCAGGTGCTTTGCATAAATCGAAGGGCATTTTTCTAAAAGCAAATGTACCATATGTACTGGTAATAGTTATTTTCTCTTGATCCTTAAGAGTAATTTGTATTTGGTGATAACTAGTAGAATCATCCAGAAAACAAAAGTATTTATGCCTAGCTTGTATATTCATCATCTGATTTAGAAAGGATAGTGGGAAATGATCATTTCTTGTGGCTAGATTTAATTTTTTATAATCAATGCATATTCGTCATTCTATAGCTTGTCTTATTGGTATCAACTCATTATGTTCCTTCAAAGTCACAGTCACTCCTCCTTTATTAGGAATGCAGTGAATTGGACTAATCCATGCACTATCTGAAATAGGGTAGATAATTCCAACATCTAACCACTTTAAAATTTTTTTCTTATCAACTTCTTTCATACAATATTGAGTCTCCTTTGAGGATCAGCCATGGGTTTGCAGTTCTCTTCCATATGAATTCTATGCATATAAATTGAAGGACTGATTTCTTTTATATCAACAATTGTCCATCCAAAGGCTTTTTTATTACTCTTTAAAATTTCCATCAAACTCACTTCTTCTTCTGCAGTTAATTTTGAGAAAATTATAACAGGTAATGTAGAGAAACCACCTAAAAATGAATACTTAAAATGTTCAAAAAGTAATTTCAACTCAAGCTCGGGAGGTTTTTCAATTGATGGACAAAAAGATGTGTCTTTATCTATTGTGTCCAAAGCTTCAAAACTTTCTCAAACATAATTTGAACCTTCCTTATATAAAAATTCATATTTATCCAATTCCTCTTCTTGCTCGTGTTCTAAGTCTATAATCTTAGATTTCTTTTCATAATTTGTTTTGAAATGACATTCACTTAAATATCTTATCACATCCATTCTATAACATTCATCATCTTTACCTTTTGTAAGGTACTTCATTGATTTGGAAATATTAAATATAACTGTTAGATCATTAACGTGCATAGTTAATTCTACTTTATGCACATCTATCATTGCTCTTCTAGTGGCTAGGAAAGGTCTCCCCAAAATTATAGGTATCTCTTTATCTTCCTCCATGTCTAGCACAATGAAACCAACATAAAATATAAATTGTCCCCTTTCACTAGGACATCTTCTATAACTCTTTTATGGTAAGTTATTAATCTATCTCCTAACTGCAAAGCTATAGTAGTAGAGGTTATTTCTCATAATCCCAATTTTTTAAATATTAATAATAACATAAGGTTGATGCTTGCTCATAAATCACATAAAGCTTTCCCCTAAAATATGTCTCCTATTACACAAGGAATTGTAAGGCTACCAAGATTTTTAAGCTTTTCAGGAAACTTCTCTTGAATTATAGCACTGCACTACTCACTATGTGCAACAATCTCTTTTTCCTTAAACTTCCTTTCTTTGTTAATAATATCCTTCAGAAACTTCACATAGCTTGGCATTTGTTCTAAGGCTTTAGCAAATGGAATATTAATTCTAAGCTTCTTAAATTTTTTCAGAAATTTTAAAATTGCTTATTTAATCTTTGTTATCAAAGATTTTGAGGAAATGGTGGTGATGGTCTTTCTAAATCAACTTTAACGGGAGAAATAGGTCTTTTTGAACCTTTCGGAGCATCCTCTTTTGGTTCTTCAATCTCTTCTCTCTCTACTTCAGTCTCTCTTTGAATTATACCTTTCAATTCTTTTTCGCTTCTAAGTTGAACAACTTTTACTTGCTCTTTATTCTGGTCTTTGGATTTATTTTTGTATTACTAGGAAGTGTTTCTTAGGATCTATTACTTAATGAATTTGTTATTTGTCCAAGTTGATTCTCAATATTTCTAATTGTAACTCCTTAACTTTGTAACTGATTTCTCATTTGTAACTCCACTTCTTCTATAATCAACTTCTTCTCCTTAAATTGTGAATTACTGTTAAAATCCAGAGGATAAGTAGATCTATAATTATTGTCCCCTTGGTTGTTCCAGTTTCGCAATGAGTTGATTGTTCCCCCATTGCTGATTATTACCACCCATAATATTATTCCAATTAAAATTGGGATGGTTCTTCCAACTTGGGTTATAATTATTTGAATATGGGTTATCTGCTCGTTATTTATGGCATTGAAAGTTTCTAATGATGCTTGAAAATCTATAACTTGGCCTAATTAATTCTCTTGAATCATAGATATTAGTTGAGAAAAGTTCATTCCAAATTGATCCAACTTTCTAGAAATTGCAGCAACTTAATTTTCTAACATGGCAAAAGCATCAGTTTCGTGAACGTTGGCTACTTTCTTAAGATTTACCCTCTCAGAAGGATATTTGAAATTATTGGTAGCCATCTCTTCTATTAAAGCATAAGCGTCAATAAATAGTTTTGACATCAATGACCACCAGCAGCGGCATCGAAAATAGATTTAAGAGATTCAGTTAATCCATTATAAAATGTTTGAATTATTAACTAATCTGGTATAGCTTGATGCGGAAATTTTTTTAAGAGTTCTTTAAATTGCTTTCACGCTTCATAAATAGATTCCCTTCAAACTGACTAAAAGATGTAATATCATTTCTAAGTTTCACAGTCTTTAATGGTGGAAAATATTTAGCAAGAAATTTTTGTGCTAAATTACTCCAAGTTCTAATAGAACCAGGTGATAACAAATGTAACCGTATCTTAGCTTTATCCCTCTGTTAGAAAGGGTAAATCTAAGTTTTATAGCATCATCTGATACACCATCATATTTAAATGTAACACACAATTCTAGAAAATTGGCAAGATGTAAATTTGGATTTTCCGTTGGTGCTCCCCAAACTGATTATTTGATACCATTTGGATAACAGTAGGTTTAAGCTCAAACAAATTAGCCACTACAATGGGTTTTTAAATAGTTCAATGAAGTTCATCCACCGTTGGGTTTGCATAATTTTATAAAGGTCTAAACTCTTCAATATTTTGATTATTTTGATTTGCCATTTCTTAAAACTTTTTATTAAATTTTAATTTTTAAATCTTTATAGTATTTTTCTTCTAATTTTGAATCGTACGGCACAAGCCTTGCGGAATCTGAACTACGCATACATTACTGTAAAACACAATAAAATAAAATAAAATAAATAAAGTTAAAAATAAAAAACACAAACAAGAATTTTATATAAAAATGACACTACAATATTCCTAAAATAAATCTTAAATTTTAAATAAAACTTACTAAAAATTTGTTATCCAAAAACTTCTTTTTGAATTTTTTTTACAAATTAATATTATTTTCTCCTTTCCCGACAATGGCTCGAAAAGCTTGATCCCTACTTTCTATATATAGAGATGTAAAATGTGATGTATGCAATTATATTTATAATATTTTAATATGGGATATTATGCAAGTATACGTATCGTTATTAAGTAATATAAAACTTTCTCACTAAGTGTCAAATATCAAACCCACATGAATGATTTGTTTAAGATAAAAAATTACTTAGCAATATATATTCTTACTCAAACTTAAGATACTATAATAGAAATAAAAGTTTGACTCTTTTTGTAATTTTTTATAATTAAAAATAAAATAAGCAACTAACTAACTTAACAAAAATACATGCAAGTTGAAGGTAATATAAGTAAAATATCTTTTCTCTTATCATGAATCAGTGATAAACATAAAAATTCAATTGTGGAAGTATGACAAATGTGTTGTGCCAAATAGGAGCAAAAATATTTATTACCCTTACTAGAGATGCTATAAAGAACATTGGTTAATCTATTATTTGAATAGTCATGAAGACTAGCTAGGCGGGGAAGGTACTAGCTCTCACTCTATAGTTCACTCTTCTCCCTCCACTTGGGGGCTAACATCTCGTATCAAAACCTAAAACTATAAATCAAATTGGGGGCTATAGCTTATCACTCTAAAGTTTTCTAATTCTAGACCCTTGAAAAAATTTTCCTATTTATTTGCACTCAGCCCCATGAACTACATTCTCATTCATGAAATCAATATATGATTCCAACCATTTGTTGACTGAGACAATACCATCTCGGATCTTACATGTTCTCACAAGAGGTTTTAACATCTTAATTGGCCAAATCAAGAAGTAAATGAAGTGTAAGGTCTTGAATCATCACTACTTCTTCCAACATTAAAGTCTAATACTTGACACAACTTTCCTTAAAAATTTAATCACTTATCATTTTAAAGAAAAAGATAAGGAAAACTACTCAGAATCCAAGGAGAAAACACAACCACACATGAGTTTAAAAGTAGAAATCATACACACAAACAAGAAATCTAAATTTAAAACCAAGTGTAGTGATACACCTAAACTAAATAGTGTTTTTAGTCACATTTTTATATGTACTTTTGAGATATTGCACTTTAATGGAAGGTATTTTTGTGTTTTTCTTGCAGATATAGGTAAAAAGGGTGAAAATTGCTTAAAGGAGTGAAAAAGGATCAAATTTGGAGCAAAAAGGTGAAAAATGTACAAATGAGTTTTGGAGCCTGAGAGCCAGATCAGGTACTTAAGCACACCGGTTAAACAGAGAAGACCACGCCTAAGGGCTAGAGGCCCCACGCTTAAGCGTCAGTGGCAGTTATTGGATGAGTAAATTCAGTTTCTACAAATTTTGAAGAGGTTTTTGGGGCACCCATTGGCTTAATAGGTGGTTATAACCACCATGGACAAAAATTATCATGAAATGATGCATCTCTTGGGGAAATAAATCGAATCTAGACATAATTTGAAGAGAAACCAAGGCAACTTTGAATCATGATGGTATTATCTTAGTCAACAATTGGAAAGAATCACATGAGATTGTATGAAAGAGAATGCAGTTCGTTTGATTGAGTGCAAATAAATAGGAAAATATTGATTGAAGGGTGTAGAGTTAGAGAACTTTAAAATGACAGGTTAAAGCCCCAAACTTGGTTTATTGTTTTAGGTTTTGAACCAAGATGTTAGCCCCTAGGTGGAGGGAATCGAGGGAACTCTAGAGTGAAAGCTAGTATCTTCTCTACCTAGCCAGTCTTCATAACTATTCAAACTTTAAATTAACCAATGTTCTTTATAGCATCTCTTGTAAGGGTAGAGAATATTATTGTTCCTATTTGACACAACACAATTTGCATACTTCCACAACATAATTCCTATACATATTACTGATTCATAACAAAAAAAATGATATTTTCATATTTAGTGCTTCTCTTCTATGAAAACACTAGTTATCTTTTTAAATTGTTATTGTTCTATCAAAATATTGAAAATACCAAAAATATTTAAATTTTCATTACTGCGAAAATCATCTTTAGTTTATATAATAATCTTTTTATTAAAATTAGAAAGTTTGTTGTTCAATAGTGCATATAGCGTATTCTCCCTGTGGGTTAAAAATTCAAGTCTTAATTAAAAAGTCCTATATTACTTGATAACGATACGTATGCTTGCATAGTATTCCAATATATATAAATTAAAAGTTAAATTCTTATTTTTCTTCAGAATCAAGATTTTGGTTTTATTGCAAAGTATGAAACTATAAGTGAAATATAATCTGAATTATTGTTGTACTGTGCATATTAGCAGTATCTAGGGATCAAGTTTTTGGCGCCGTTGCTTGGGAGAAATTGATTTTAAATGCAATTTTCTATTTTTGGAAAGTTTTATTTAAACTTTAAGTTATCGTATCTTATCTTATTTTGTTTTGTTTATTTTATTTTATTTTATTATATATTACTGTATGTGTAGTTAAGTTTTTTAAGGACTATTGCCCTACGATTCTGATTTAGAAAGAACTATTAGAAAAATTAGAAAAACTAAAAAAATTATAAATTTTGAAAAATCTAAAAAAATTACAGAAATGACTGACCAAAATAATCAAAATACTAAAATTCATCAAGAGTTTAAACCTTTAAGAGATTATGCCAACCCTACTGTAGATAAACTTTATTGTAGTATTCAAAAACCTACTGTAGTGGCTAATTCATTTGAGCTTAAACTTGCTATTATCCAAATGGTATCAAATAGTTAGTTTGGGAGATTGCCAACTGAAGATTCAAATTTAAATCTTGCCAATTTTCTATAAGTTTACGCTACATTTAAATATAATGGTGTATCAGATGATTCCACAAGACTTAGGTTATTTTCTTTCTCACTGAGGGATAAAGCTAAGATGTGGTTGAATTCGTTAGCATTTGGATTTATCAAAACTTAGGGTGATTTAGCACAAAAATTCCTTGCTAAATATTTTCCACCATAAAAAACTGCAAAGCTTAGAAATGATATTACATCTTTTAATCAGTTTGAAGGGGAATCTCTTTATGAAGCATGAGAAAGATTTAAAGAACTCTTAAAAAATTTTCCACACCATGCTATACCAGATTGGTTAATAATTCAAAAGATTGATTAATAATTTGAACTTTTTATAATGGATTAGTTGGATCTCTTAGGTCAATTATCTAAGCTAGTGCTGGTGGTTCATTGATGTCAAAACCATTTCATGATGCTTATGCTTTAATTGAAGAAATAACTACCAATAATTTTCAATGGCCTTCTAAGACGGTAAATCCTAAAAAAGTAGCCAATATACATGAAACTGATGCATTTACCATTTTAGCAAATCAAGTTGCTACAATTTCAAGAAAGTTAAACCAATTTGGAATGAATTTTTTTCAACCAATTTCCATGATTAAAGAGAATTCATTAGGCCAAGTAGTAGATTCTCAAGAATCATTAGAAACTTTGAATGCCATAATAATAAGTAATATAACCCATATTCAAGTTATTATAACTCAGGTTGGAAGAACGATCCCAATTTTAACTGGAAAAACAATTTGGGTGATAATAATCAACAATGGGTGATAACGAAGAAAACACTTTGGGAAACTAGAACAACTAAGGAAATAATAATTATAGATCTACTTATCCTCCAAGTTTTGATAGTAATATACAGTTTAAGGAGAAGAAGTTGTCTATAAAAGAAGTGGTGTTACAAATGAGAAATCAATTACAAAGTTAAGGAGCTACAATTAGAAATATTGAGAATCAACTTGGGTAAAGGGAAAATTCATCAAGTAATAGATACCAAGGAACACTTCTTAGTAATACTGAATCAAATCCAAAAGACCATAATAAAGAATAACTAAAAGTTGTTAAACTTAGAAGCAGAAGAGAGTTGGAAGGTCGGGTTGAAAAAGAAATTGAAGTAGAGAGAGAAGAAATTGATGAATCAAAAGAAGACGCTCCAAAAGATTATGAGAGACCTATTTCTCCACTAAAAATTGATTTGGAAAAACCACCACCTCCATTTCCTTAGAGACTTCATCATCAGAAGTTAGATAAACAATTTTTAAAATTTATGGGAATATTTAAAAAGCTTACAATTAATATTCCATTTGTTCAAGCCTTAGAACAAATGCCGAGCTATGTAAAGTTTATGAAGGACTAAACAGAAAAAGAAAGTTTGAAGATAATGAGATTATTGTACTTAGTGAGGAGTGCAATGCGATAATTCAGAAGAAGCATCCTGAAAAGCTTAAAGATCCTGGTAGCTTTAATATTCCATGTGCAATAAGAGACTTATTTTATGGGAAAGCCTTATGTGATTTAGGTACAAGTGTTAACCTTATGCCATTATCAATATTTAAAAGATTGGGATTAGGAGAAATAACCCCTACTACTGTAACCCTATAGTTAGTAGATTGTTCAATAACATACCCTAAAGGAGTTATAGAAGATGTCCTAGTGAAAATGGATCAATTTATATTTCCTGTTGATTTCATTGTGCTAGATATAGAGGAAGATAAAGAGATACCTATAATTTTGGGGAGACATTTCTTGGCCACAGGAAGAGCAATGATAGATGTGCAGAAAGGAGATTTAACAATGCACGTCAATGATCAAACTGTTACTTTTAACATTTTAAAATCAATGAAATACCCTGCAAAAGGTAAAGATAATGAATGTTATAAGATGGATGTTATAAGATATTTAAGTTAATGCCATTTTAGATATACTTAAGAAGAAAAATCTGAAGAAAAAGATTTGGAACACGAGTAAGAAGAGAAATTAAATCAATGTGAAGATCTTTTTAAGGAAAATTAAAACTATGTTCAAGAAAGTTTAAAATTTTTGGACACGGTAGACAAAGATAAATCATTTTATCCATCTATTGAAAAACCTCCAGAATAAGAGTTAAAGTTACTTCCTGATCCTTTAAAATATGCCTTTTTAGGAGATTCCTCTACTTTACAAGTTATAATTTCCTCAAAATTAAAGATGGAAGAAGAACAAAGGTTGATGAAAATTCTGAAAAATTTTTAGAAAGCCTTTGGATGGACAATTGTTGATAATAAAGGAATTAGTCCTTCAATTTGTATGCATATAATTCATATGGAAGAGAACTGCAAACCTAGGGCTGATCCGCAAAGGGGATTGAATCATGTAATGAAAGTTGTAAAGAAAGAAATTTTAAAGTGGTTAGATGCTGGAATTATCTACCCTATTTCAGATAGTGCATTGGTTAGTCAAATTCATTGCGTTCCTAAGAAAGGAGGAGTAACCTTAACTTTAAAAGTACATAATGAGTTAATAGGGAAGTAAATGAACATAATGATTTAATTGAAAAAGGGATTGAAGTATTCATGGATGACTTTTCAGTGTTTGGAACTTCATTTGACCCATGTTTAGAACATTTATCCAAAGTTATTAAGCGCTGTGAAGAAACAAATTTAGTCCTTAACTAGGAAAAATGCTAATTTATGGTAGCAGGAGGAATTGTATTAGGACATCAAATATTAGAAAATGGTATGGAAGTAGATCTAGCTAAAATTCAAGTGATCATTAATTTACCTTATCCAACAAATGTAAGAGAAATTAGGAGTTTTTTAGGTCATGCTGGATTCTAGAGACGATATATTAAAGACTTTTCAAAAATTGCTAAGCCTTTATGCCATTTACTGGAGAAAGAAGAAATTTTTAATTTTGATGAGGAATTCCTAAAAGCTTTTAAGTTATTAAAAGAAAAACTAGTCACTACACTAATTATAGTTTCACCAAACTGGAAAAAATCTTTTGAATTAATGTGTGATGCTAGTGATTATGCTATTGGAGCTATTTTAGGACAAAGATATGATAAAATTTTCAAAATTATTTACTATGCTAGTAAAACTCTTAATGAAACTCAAATTAATTATACAAGAAATGAAAAAGAGTTATTAGCAATAATATATGTTTTTGATAAATTTATATCATATTTAATTGGAACTGATTGTGTAGTGCATACAGATCATTCTGCTAATAAGTATTTAATGAAAAATAAGAATGCTTATAAGATGGATTTCTCTTTTGCAAGAGTTTGATTTTGTAATAGTAGATTGGAAGGGGATTGAAAATCAAATTGCTGATCATTTTTCCAGGCTTGAATTAGAAAAACCACTATATTTTAAAAATGAAATTAATGAACATTTTTTAAATGAAAATTGTTCACTATTAATGAGTGGCGTGTTCCGTGGTATACCGACATTGTGAACTTTATTGTTAGTGACATTATAGATTATGGAATGACATACCAACAAAATAGGAAATTTATTTCTGAAGCTAAAACTTATTTTTGGGATGACCCATTTTTTATATAAATAAGGAAAGGATCTGACTATTCGAAGATGTGTACCATTAGAAGAAACTTATGAGATTATCCAAATATTTCATCATTCTGATTTTGGGGGACATTTTGGTGTTGATCAAACATCTTAAAAAATTTTACAATCGAGATTTTATTGGCCTACAATTTTTAGAGATGTTGATGCTTATATAAAAAACTTGTGATAGATGTTAAAGAGTAGGCAATAATTCTAGAAGAAATGAGACGCCCTAAATTATATGCTAGAAGTTGAAATATTTGATGTTTGGGGATTAGATTTCTTGGGATCATTTATACCGTCTTTCAGAAATTTATATACTCTGTTAGCAGTGAACTATGTATCCAAATGGATAAAAGCTATTGCTTTACCTCGATGTGATGCTCAAAGCGTTGCAAAATTTTTGAAAATGAATATATTTGGTAGATTTGGGATGCCAAGAGTTATCATTACTGATGGGGAAGTCATTTCAGAAATGTCATAATGGAGAAATTATTAAAGAAATATCATATAAATCATAGGATTGCTACTGCTTATCATCCTCATACAAGTGGTTTGGTTGAATTATCCAATCGGGAAATTAAAAGAATTATGAAAAAATTCTTGAATCCAACAAAAAAGGATTGGTCAGTCAAACTTGACTATGCTTTGTAGGCTTATAGGATTGCATGCACATCTCCTATAGGAATGTCCCCATATAGAATAATATTTGGAAAATCTTGTCACTTACCAATTGAACTTGAGCATAAGACATTTTGGGCTATTAAAGAGTTAAATCATAATTTGAAAGATGATGGTGAGAAAAGATTGTAACAATTAAATAAGCTTGAAGAGATAAGGAATGAATCTTATGAAAGTGCCAAAATTTATATAGAAAAGATGAAGATGTGGCATGATCGAAGGATTCTTACTAAAAGTTTCAGCTAGGGCAACAAGTTTTGCTATATAATTCAAGGTTAAGATTATTTCCATGCAAACTTAAGTCCAAGTGAATAGGTCCATTTATTGTGATTAAAGCTTATCCTTATGGAGCTGTGGAAAATAAAGAAGCTAAGTCTAAGAAAATATTTAAAGTTAATGGACATAGAATGAAACCTTATTTTATAGGGGATCAACATAAGTTTAGTGATGTAATGATGTTGGGTCAACCGGAGTAAGCACTGGTTACATCGGGATGACTACGTAAAACTAAGCGCTTTGTGGGAGACAACCCATAGTTATCAGTGTATTTTTATTTTGATTGTTATTTTATGTTTGATTAAGAAAATTTGGGGTAGTATTTTTGAGATTATTATTTTTTAGTATTGAGTTTAAGACTTTATTTAGTGATCTAGACATGTTAAAATGAGAATTTGGACGTTACGTTGACTAGTGCAAAAATGTGTATTGGCGCTTAAGCGCCAAATCCGTTTCTTAAGCACTGCAGTATAAAAATATGTGTGAAATTAATATTCTGGAAGGGAAAACTACCTAGAAGTTTGCAAAAACATGCCAAGGCAGTTTCTAAATGTGTCTATGTGTTATTGGAAGGATTTAGGCTTATAAATGGAAGGGTTTAGTGAAGGAATTTCACCTCAGAGCATTTCAAGCCCTATAGTCTAAGAGAGAGATAGATTTTAAGGCAATGTCTTCATGGGAGCTAGATTTGAAGAAGGAGGAGACCGTGAGAAAGAAATTTATTAGTCAAAGTGCACAAGAGATGTATAATGGCTTCTTAGTCGTTAGTATTGAAGGGATATCAGAGAAGATCAACAAAATTGAAAGAACCATGTGTGTACTGGAGACTAAGGTAATGGAGATTTATGCACATCTTCAGGATATTGGATGATAATTGAAAATGCAATTTAGCCACACTAGTTATATAGAGAAAGCGGATAAGGAGATGTTTCTTAAGCAAAAGTGGTTTGAAGAAGATTGCATCAGAGCACGTCACCACAGTTTGTTTTATCAACTTTATATTCCAGTTGCCATAGGAGAGACTAATGAAAGACATGAATTTGTTCCTTCCAATGAAGACTGGGATTAAGCTCTATATTTGACGTCATGTTTTTCTGTGTTTAAAGTCATTTTCTTTAAGTGTTTTGGTGTTTAAGACTTGCTTTTAGAGTTTGAGTTACGTAGGTGTTTAATTGTGAAAGATTGTTAAGTGTTTGTATTTAGGAAAATTTTCTCATCTAAGACTATTTGAAATTAAAACTAAATGATTAAATGTATTTATACTTGTTTGTGAATTAATATAAGTTTATTTGTGTGAAATTTTGTGTTTTTTTAGACTCAAACTGAAATAATTATTAAGGAGAATTTTGAGATAAAGGAGAGTTACAGGAAGTTGAAAATAGTCATTTAAGTTCTCTGAGACCATTTAAAGATGGTTTACTTAGGAAAATAGTATATTTTACTTTAATTTTAAATTTTTGAAAATCGTGCACTGGCGCCTAAGCACCACACCTCGCGCTTAAGTGCGAGCAAACCAAAGAGGGAGGCGCCTAAGCGCCAATTACCGTTGTTTAAGCAACGGTTCACAAAAACCGGTTCGAGAACGGTTAAAAGTAAATTTTTTAGCCAGAAATTGTCGTTTTTAATTGGTATAGCGGTGATTCTGAGGATGCGGAGTAGGATTGAGATATTTTTATGCTTTTTATGTTGAATACTATGTGATGTAGTACTGATACATTTGTTTTGTGTTGATTTGGACTATGTACAATGTTATGTTTGGGACCTTTTATATTGTTATTGTGATGTTGTCTTTCGTTATTGGCTGTTGACCTCATTTTTGGTTGAGGTTTAGTTTTTCCTCTTTAGTAGCCTAGGGTCTAGCCATAGGACTTTTCCTGTTGACTATTCCTAGAAAATTAGACATGGAACCCTCACCACTAGAAACTCCAAACCCTTCTCCACTCAGCTTGAAGTTCCACATATTGCTCTCAACCTCTAAATACTTAGTAAGTGGGGTCACTGTGGGGGAAACTCTGAATGATTCACACTTAGGATTGCTGGACCTTAGGGTTGACCCTGGGTGTTGGTCTGGAGCTAAGGCATTCACTACACTCACTACACTCATCTACACTCACAATCACTCACAACCCTGAACTCAAATCTCTAGCCTAGATCCATTGATCTTTTGGGATACTCATGTAGATGGTCCCCTAAACCTACTAGCCCTAGGGCCATAGTTTAACTAAGACCACTATGTAGAGGACCCAAAATGGGGTTTCCATTTGTTCATGGCTTATTGGTGATGATCGGTACCTCAACTCTACCAAAACACCCATCTTGGCCTTTTGCCCCCAAAACACCCACAAATTACCAAAATACCCCTTCATAGCTCAAAATCCCAAAAATTCCAAAATTCCCAAAAAATCCGAATAAATCCCAAATATTTTCAATTTCTTTTCTCTCAACTACCACATGACCCAATTTGGCCAATTTGACCATCTTTAACCAAAATCCCTAAATTGCCCTTTAAAGACTCAAATTTCCCCAAATCCAACTAAAATGTCCATCAATATGATCTTAATTGACCCCAATTCCAATCCTAAACTCAAATTAACTTTTGATATGACTAAACTAAACCAAATTCAAGTTCAATTGGTCCATAATTTGATCTCAATTTTGATTTGGGTCAAAACCCCAATTTTGACCATATGACTTAATCTCACCAAATTGAACCCATAGCCTATTCAATTGGCCACAATTACTGTTGCAAAATCTTTATGACATTCCTATACATAAAAATAAACCATCAATTGGCATTGGTGAAGCCTCAAATCCATTTG
>NEWO01001015.1:34009-58099 GCA_003013225.1 Phalaenopsis aphrodite
GTATGGGTACCCAAGGTCATTGCACTGATACAGATCAGTGAGCCTGCAGGACAGAAAGTAAAGCCAGTGCCTGAAATATCCGACATCATCGCGACAATAGCCAGCGAGATGGAGGAAAAAGTTGAGGATTTCCATCAAGGTCCTCGAGATCTTAGAGCAATCAAGGAATCGAAAATTGAGGAAAAAGTTGAGAAACTCAGGATCGAGATTTCTGAGTTAGCTCGAGAACACGGAGTTTCCGTTAATAGTGACAACAAGGATTTTGGTTACAGTGATTACTTCGAGGAAGATTTATTGGATGTCCATGTGATCAAAAAAAGAGCTACCACATCTGCGAGCGAGGCTCAACCTCACACTGAAGAGAACGTTGTAGATGAACTGTGTAGGGTTATCCTCCTCAGGGATTAACAAGTTTTTCTATTGGAGAAAAGAATAGAGGAGATGACTGCAGTTATGACCGTCATGGCCACCATTCAGGGGCAATCACAAGCACCAAGATTGGCTTCTCGAGAGATTAATCAGGCATAAATCATACACATCACAGATGAAAGAAGGGAGGCTACTTCGACAGACAAAGAAGAACAATCGAAGAAGGATTCCCCATCAAGTGCCACGCCAGAAAAAGAGTTCATGCAAATGGTTGAACAAGTACGGGATGCCTTAGCCCAGTCCAAGGGCGGTGCGTGAATTTTAAAGGGTAGACCTTACCCGGAGGAGTTTGATGTTGTGCCTTTCCCCAAGAGTTTTGTGATCCCAAACTTCAAGATATTCAATGGGACTGGAAATCCCAAACAACACATAGCACATTTTCAAGGCAATTGTGGCAACACAAAAAATAGTGAAGCTCTATTCTGCCAGCACTTCGTCTGCAACTTGTCAGGGATTGCTTTTGACTGGAACGCTGACCTGCCCATTGGGTCAGTTAAAACATTTTCTAAGTTGGAACAGCTATTTGTGAAAAGATTTGCTGGGGCGCAGCATCATGTGTCTATTGGAGAACTCATGATGGAGAAGCAGAAGCCTAGTGAAACCTTGACAGACTATATTTTGAGGTGGAGAAACTTTAGCATGACATGTGAACCTCAGCTACATGAACACCAAGCGATTGAGATTCTACTCAAAAGCATTCATGTGCCAGCAGCTTTCATGCTTAAGGGACTCTCCATCAAATCCTTCGAGAAGCTACTCAGTAAAGCCAGCAGTCTCCTAGAAGAAATGAAACACATGGAGCCACATGAAAAGGCTAAGGTGACTAGAGTGTTCGAAAAGAAATCAAGGGTAGTCACAACTGTCGACAAAGGAAAGCGGCCGATAAAGATATATGCAGAAGATCATCATCAGTCTTCGCCACAGTACCCTCAGAAATAGAGCAGTCAATCCAACAAACGGCCGTCTCAAGAGGGATCACCTTGAACAACGGGTAAAAGAATATCCCTGTTAGAGTGATAGAAAGTTATTTACTCCTTCAAAGATGAAGCTGTACCTAAAATATTCAAAAGCTTGATGAAGAAACCAGAATTTAAACTACTTGATCCAAAGAAACCCGAAGAGGTGGATAAGAAGAATGAACAAAATTATTGCCCGTACCACCGGTTACTTGGACACACTATAGACAAGTGTTTCGTCTTTAAAGACTGGCTCGAGAAGAACCTCAAGAAAGAGAATATAACAATCACAAAGGAGTATTTGAGAGAGCCTGAAAAAGGTTCCATAAACATGATTTCAACTAAGTCAATCTCCTCAATTGATCCGCATGTCGGAACATATGGATGGAGTACAACTTGGGATGAACTCAAGAAGGTCCTCAATCGAATACAGGATTCATCGAAACAAGCTTCTACAAATACCGAAGAAGGATGGAATGAGGTATGGAGCAGATCATCCAAGAAGATACTGAACAAGCTACAGTCTGCATCAAAACAAGCCTCCGTTCAGAGTCTGCAACATACTGAGCCCGAGATGAAGATTTCGCCAGAAAGTCCGTCATCATCAAGAAAAAGAACAAGAAAAAGAAAGGCGTCACTGCCAAGATCATTAGCACAGGGGGTAGGATAAGAACTGCCTCTACTAGATTGGTTGTTTCATATTTGGGGAAGAAAATCCTCGAACCTTTGACTTTGTATGATTATCTTTTTGTCCCTTCGGGGTCTTATGAATATAATGGCTGTGGTTTTGGCTACGTTCTAACTATTTCTGGTAATAACGTGACTGATTATAGCCAAGCTAGCCCATCTTAAGAAGTTGCCTGCCCGACTAAGCATCTACAACGCTCTGATCCTGTCAAAGGAGACGAGAGAATCTCTGACTACAGCTCTGTTAGATCCAAAAATTTGCTTAGCTCAGTTGGCTAGCACATCCTCAGATGAAGTTTGCTCATTGAGAGAACAGTCAGGGGTAACCTTCACAGATGAAGACTTGCTGCTCGGTACCGTCGACCACAACCGTCCACTCTACATCTCCGTCAACATTGGCAGATTTGTGCTACCCAGAGTTTTAGTGGATCCTGGAGCATCTCTTAACTTAATGAGTCTACGGGAGCTGGCATATTTGGACTTCGACGTTCAGGAGCTCATCCCCGATAAGATGATGTTAAGAGGATTCGACTAAAAGGGAGAAAGAGCCCTTGGATCAATTTCATTACTTATGAAGGTCGGAGAACTCGTAACAACCGTTAAATTTCATATCATTGACGCAGAGACCTCTTTTAACGCTCTATTGGGTTGACCATGGATTTATGATCATAATATGGTTCCATCATCCCTACACCAGTGCATTAAATACCGCAACGATGGTCAAGAAAATTGCATCAAGGGAGATCTACAACTGTTTTTAGTGCATGAAGTTGGTATCCATGAAGATGCTGCCTACTACGTGCCTCCAAAGAAGACCGTATTCTCACACAAAATTTTGACAAACAAAGATAAAGATTCAGACGGAACACAGAAAGGAGGCCATACAACTCCGCTTCAACAACCTTCTACCACTCCCCTTCATCGAGTTGGTGGAGGTTCTTCTAGTTCATTCACCTGAGGTTGAGGCCGGGGATGCGGACGAGGAAAGATTAATTTAATTGTTGAACAGACTAGGCCAACTATCAACATTGGTGATGAAGACAGTTCTGAAGATGAGATAATGATGACAAAGCAGAAGAAACCTCAGTACGAGATATCTCTTGAAGATATAGAGAGGAATGAATATGAAACAATGTATGATCGGATAAACCACTATGTGGATACTATGACCCTCACTCCAATTCTCCCTCAAAAGGTTGAAAGTTTAGAGGTCAAGGAAGTCCGTAGTGTTGGTTCAAAGCCGATCAAATTTTACCGTGCTTCTACCTCTACTAAGCTTGAAAAACATGTAAATTTGGATGTTGATTCTAATGAATTAATGGAATTGCCTTTTGGTTACTTCTCGCCTTGTGTTCAAAAGTTAATTCAACAGGGACACTTACCAAAACAAATGCCAAAAGATAAATTTCAACTTTTTGAAAAATTGTGGAATACTAAAAGTCGAACTCCCAATTCAAAAGAAGGTCTAGGATTTGGTACAGTTGGACCAGTCGATGATTCTGAATTTTGCATGGTTGTTACTAGTGAGTCAGAAGAGGATTGTCTCGATATAGAGGATGACTCTGCTAATCAACCAATAGAAGATGCTCTGCCAGAATTTGAGGAAGAAATTAAATCCACCGTGGATGAATTGAAAGAGATTAACCTCGGGACTGAAGAACGACCCCAACCTACATTTATAAGTTCTCTACTTGATGAGGAAGAATCTGCAGAACTGGTCAAACTATTAGAAAAATTCAAAGAATGCTTCGCATGGAGCTACGACGAAATGTCAGGATTGTCAGAAGAAGTTTCAGTCCATAAACTTGGGGTAGACAAGGATGTAACCTCAATAAAACAAGCTCCCAGGAGAATGCGCCTCGAGATAGAACAACAAGTCATCGCCGAGGTAAAGAAATTAATAGACGCCAACTTTATTAAAGAAGAGTAGCTAGCCAATATTGTATCAGTTAAAAAGAAAAATAGACAGATCCACATTTGTGTCGACTTCAGAGATTTGAACAAAGCATGTCCAAAATACGAGTTTCCACTGCCTATACCGGAAATGATGGTGGATATCGCTTCAACACAAGAAATTTTCTCCTTCATGGACAGATCGTCTGAGTATAACCAAATCAAGATGGCTCCCGAAGATGTAGCACTTATAGCTTTCAAACACCGATTGGAATCTTCTGCTACACAGTGATGACATTTGGCCTAAAGAACGTCGGAGCAACATATCAACGTGCAATGACGAAGATTTTTGATGACCTCATTCACAATCTAGTAGAATGCTACGTGGATGATCTGGTCATCAAAAGTAAATGGAAAATAGACCATTTGTATGATTTGAGGATTGTGTTTGAATGGTTATGACGATATAACCTTAAAATGAATCCCTTAAAGTGCACCTTTGGCGTCACCTGTGGGAAATTTCTAGGATTCGTTGTCCGTCATCGGGGAATCGAGATCAACCCAGATAAGATTAAAGCTATCTTAGAAATGCCTTCCCCTAAAACCTTGAAATAGCAACGTTCCTTCCAGGGGAAGTTGGCATATTTGAGACGCTTTATTTCTAATCTTTCAGGTAGGTGTCAGCCTTTCTCGACATTAATTAAAAAGGACAAGTAATATAAGACTTTCTTTTTAAGTCCCAAATATCAATCCCATGGGGAAGGTTTACATTTAAAATGATAAATTAACTAGGAAATTTACAGAAATCAAATGAAATTATTGTCACTAATTTTAAAAGTTTAAGATATTATTAAAGCTAAATTATTTACTACTAGCAGAATTTAAAAATAGGATTTAAAATTAATAACTAATAAATTGTGTTAATGTGATGAAGTTTTCTAATATGAAAAACAATCTTTCCCACTACAATGAGTTTTTGGTGAAATGAGATGAGATAAATGGTTTAAATATGTATTGCGCCAAATAGGAGGAATTTTAATTCTCTACCCTCATTCAGTGTATAAAAAATTATTGGCTAATTATAGGTTTAGTCCCTAAATCTGTGGCTAGGCTAGGAGGATACTGGCTCCCACTCTAGAGCTTCCACATCCTTTCCTATAAAGGCTAACTCTCGCTTTAGTTTTTAAACACTGAAATTGAATTGGGGATTTTTAGTCTGCCAACCTAAAAATCTCCAATTCTACACTCAAGAAAGTATATTTCTCTATTTATTTGCACTTAATCCCATGAATGAAATACTTCTTCATGGACTTAAATGTGATTCTCACTCTTTTGTAGAACTCATACTTCAGTTCCCGAATCATATGTTTGACAAAATATTTTAATAATTCAATTAGCAGAGATCAAAAAGAAAAATAAGAGTAGAGTTGAAAAACCATCACAATTTTTTTTAAATTTTAACATGGCACATCCATATTATGTCTTCATTTCACAATATCTCAGAGTAGGGGGAAAGATAAAGGAATCTACTCAGACTTGTTGAGAAAGATACAGCAAAATAGAGATTTCATATATAAAAGAAAGTTCATACAACAATAATAAATAAATAACACTTATCTGAAACTCTTTCACAAAGCAAATCCTTTGTAGCCTCTCTTAATAAATGAAGGAAGAAGAATTCTCTCACTTCTCTTCCTCTCCACCACTTCTTAGAGAAGAATTCACACTTAAACTCACCACAAAAACTCAAATTTATTAAAAAAATAACTAATTAGTGGTGTGGAGTGGTGTATAATGTAGGTGTGTAAAGAGGAAAATTAAAAATGAG
The DNA here is from genome assembly GCA_003013225.1 of Phalaenopsis aphrodite. Lineage (NCBI taxonomy): Eukaryota > Viridiplantae > Streptophyta > Magnoliopsida > Asparagales > Orchidaceae > Phalaenopsis > Phalaenopsis aphrodite. The sequence continues at coordinate 39,803 of NEWO01001015.1, forward strand.
TGGAAGAAGTTGAAATGGTGCGAAGGGAGTGGGGAGTGATTTTCTGATCAAATTTTGGCCCTAAATAGAGCCTAGGTTGGTTCTGAAATAGGTGCATCTAACAACTCTTCAAAAAGCATAAAAATTTGTCGAATCTTCTAGAAATAGGGCTTCAACCGTTTCAGGTGTCGTCGGGGCAAGAGGCCGATAATTAAATCCCAACTTTCTGTCAAATGACGTCGTCGGTGCCCAGTCTAGCGCCTTCAGCACTGAAAAAATCTTGCTTCTCCATTTTTTCTCCAAATTCAATCTTTTTTGCTTCCTTTTTGTTCCAATTCCTCAAAATCAACAACCTACAATAAAACATAGAAAATACTATCCATTAAAGTGCAATATCACCAAAAATGAGTATAAAATTTGAGTCTAAAAATACAAATATTTTTGTGTATCGAAATCCCCCAAACTTAATTGTTACTTATCCTTAAATAACTCCTTTGTTATATAAAAAATGACTTATGGTAAAGATTTTAACTTCTAGATTTCCATATCTTAGTTCACTAGATAAAATGGCATCACTTAAGTAAAATTTAAATTAACTCCAGATAATACTAAAGGTATAAGAATATCTAGTAGTCAAGTCTAAAATTTTTTATTCTCTATTTTTTCAAAGAAAATTGCAAATTATTCATATTGAAGCCACTTAGAATATCCATATGAAAAAGAACTTCATGAAACTTTACTAGTAAATATGCTAATACTAAAGTATAAGTTTAGAAAATGTAGCCAAGCCTTCTTTTTTAAGTTGATTCAAGTGAAGCCAACTTTTAATTGGGCATCTCCTCAAGCTTCTCCTCACATCTTTTTTTATTTTCTTTTATTTTTTCTATTTTCTTTTTAGGATCATTTTCACTCCTTTTTTCTTTTCTTTTCTTTTCTTTTCTTTTACTTTTTTTTTCTATACATGTTAGGATTACTATATCTGGATATCATTTAATGATTTTGAACTTCACTATACCCTTCTTAAATTTATAAACTTTTCACACTCCTTCACTTTATAAATTTAGATTAGCTTTAAAGATTTTTCATAAAGTTTTAATCTTTTCTTCTTACATGAATCTCTAATATTTTTAATACTTCAAAAATATAAATTCCTTTATTAAAAATAGAAAAACATAGTCTTATTATATCATACCAAATAATCTTAATCTCTAAAATTGACCTTTATTATTTAAAAATTTTACTTAACTTTACTACATATTTATAAACATAGATATAGTTATCTAAAGTTACCCTCTAATACCAAAGGTCATTTTAAAACTTTTTAAATATTTTGAAAATATAACTAATTGAGGACAAATAAAATTAAGTTTATTTTCTTTAAAAAAGACATTTTCTTCCCCCTAAACTTAAATTTTTAAAAGATTTTAAATGAAGAACTGAAAAATTAAGGTTTAAGGAAAAAATTTAATACATAAAGAAAAGACATACCTGTTGAAGGTTCTGATTTGAAACTTAACTCTGAAATATTGCAGGTAATAATATGAAAAACTACAAGACTTAAAACATTAAATAGAACATAATGCATATTAAAATTAGCTGAGAAAGAATTAAATACAAATACATCCAACAAAGTACTTAAAACTAATAACATTATTAAAAATAGTCCCTTAAAACCACAGTTCACAACACAACATACAATAAAATAAAGTACCAAAGTCCACAAAAAATAGTCTAAAAAATAAAGTACAATTAAACATAAACTAAACAAAAATCTAACTAAAGCATCACCAATCATCACCTTCTTCTTTTTCTTCTTCAATGTCCAACTTCTGCGGCTGATATGGAGTAAAAATAGGATGAGTAGAAAGTTGAACTAAGTGATCACCCTTCATGAATTTGACCATTGAATCATCATAAGCAGCATCGTATTCGAACTTTTTTCTTATCAAATCATCAAAGTGAGAATTTATACCCTCCATATTTTGCATTCAATGATCCATTCTCAAAATATCTCCCTATTGGATCATCATTTGTTTTAGAAGTTCTTGGATTGTAGGGGTACTAGAAGTACCTGAAGTAGAAGGAATATCTCTGGTCCTATTTCCAGATCTCCATCCAACATGAGATTCATAAGTCTTTATATCGGCAAGCCCAAAAGGTCTTAGAGGTTCAATCCTCTCTTTTTATGGTCTATAATCAAATCCTACCTGTTCACATAATGTGAGGATCACGATAGGGTGTGCTAAACTTCAAGTAGTTTTTTCAAAAGTAATAAATCTAGTGTTTCTATAAATAGTAGAGCCTACATATATTCTTTTCGTAAGCTGGATATAGAAGTTCAAGATGGCTCTATCCCTTGTAACATTATTATGATGATTTGTTGGTATCATTCTTCCATAAATAAAATAGTGTCAGGCCTTAGATACCACATTTAACATAAAAAGAGGAAAGTTTTCCTTAACTCTATTCTTCACCTTCCAAGTTCCTATTCCGTCATCAAGAACAGAAATAACTTCATCCAAGGCCTCATTTGTAGTAGAAAATGACTTATATCGGTAGCTACACACATTTTCCAACTGATAAAATTCATTAATTTTACTCAAAGTAAACTCCACCATTTTTTCACAAACAAACACAAAGTCTTCAGAAGTCTCGTTGAAATTGGCGTAGAACTCCATCACTATGCCAATAATTACCTCGACAGTAAAGTAGCAGAAATTCTCCCACTGCCTACTAAGCACTGATTAATCTCTCGACTTCTCCTCCTGAATTTTTAAATCCTCAATTCGGAATCACTTTTTTAGTGTTACGTATACTATCAAAGCAAATTTTTGTCTTATAATTGACAAACTTTTGATCATCAAAATCTACCTTTCTCTTTTCTTTTGCTCATTCTATGTGCAATGGTAAATCTACAAAAAATTGATAAAATCCAAATAAATTCCAAAAAATTCCAAAAATCAGAATGTGAAATGTTTTAAACTTAAATCTACTAAGTAAGAGTTTGTCACCAAAGAGTTTTCTCAAAATCTTCTAAAAAAATTTCAAAATTTTGGATCTAGGCAATGTGAGATAAATCCTTGATGAAAATAAAAATTTTTGAGTTCAAAGTGAAGCTCTTACTTGGAGAAGATGAAATGCAACTTTGTTTGCCTTAGAATCGCTTAAAATCTGAGCAATAACAATCCCTAGCTGCAAAAATCGGTGGTTAAAGGTGACTCAAGGGGTAAAAATGGCATTTCTCTGTGCAAATTGCAAATTTTAAGGGTTTTAGGGTCCGTTCAGGTGATTGAGGGCCAGAGGCAAAAAATTCACTTATTTGATTTTTTCAATTTTCAATTTTCTCTCAATTTAATCCAAATTTTATTTAGTCTTTTTGAACATTAATTTTCATCTAAAAATAATTCACAAACAAACATTTTCAGAAATAACACCAAACTAACTTTTATAGATGAAAATACACTTTTACAAATATAGTTTTCTAATCACATTTCCACATCTTCAAAGCAAACTAACTTATAATTCAATGTCAAAATCAAGCCACAATACTAAAACGCTGACACAAAATTATACACATAATCTAAGTTCTAAAGCAAAGTAAAGTAAATCAAATCAAATCCACACAATTATATTAATTTATAAGTAATTTAAAATAGTATAGAGTCTAACTTAATTAATCTACCTCTTCTTCAGTACTTTCTCCTCCTCTAACATCTACCATAGATTGGTAATGGACATATAAATTTTAGAAGGGTCGGTACGGGAACTGATCAGTCAAATTTTCATCGATCCATCCAATTTTCTTGAACGTCTACACGAATCCTGTATGATCAAAGTTCTCTTTCATTCGCTAATTTAGGTGATAAAAAAGTAGTTAAGATTTCCTATTGCATTAATACTCTAAAGTTCTCTTTATATTTTCTTCATTCTCTTCTCCAATGATATTGAACTTCCAACTGCTGGTGGCATCAATGGTGTTGAAGCATGTGACGAATGATCCAAAATACAATCTAATGCTTCATTTACATTTCCTATGTAATATCCATCAATGGTAATCATGGGTTCCCATAGTAGTAAAAACTTTTCCAAACTTTCATATGGAACTTAAGATTGACTGCAAAGTTGGGAAATTGTACAAGGATGCCCAAGTCCATATATTGGCTCATTCATGACAATAACCATGATAGTTTTTAAAATAATTGACCCCTACATCAATGGATTTTTTCATTTGAATGCAATAGTTTAAAATGACACTTTCTTTTGTAAATCTACTAATCTTCATGGTAGGTAGTAGTTTTGTAGATATGAAAAAATGCCATTATTTTGAAATTGGGTTAAGCAGCAACGTAAGGAAACTAATGTATCCCTTATCTCTGATTTTCCAATTATCATGTTCATCAGTAAAAAATTTATATACTTCTTGCATCATATCTCTCACTAACATAAAATTTGTATAACGATAGATTAGAATGTTTTCTATAATATACAAATCATTAATTTGAGCCGGAATAAATGGTACAGCCTTACCTCGAATGAAGACGACTCCTTGGGTAATTCCATGTAAGTTAACATAGAACTCCCTGACTACAGGTACTACAACTACAACGGTAGTTTAACACAAAACTTCCCAATATCTCTGTACAATAATTTTCTTGATCTGTGAACTTAGATTACTAACTCCATGATTGACAAAGCCTCTGTCCTTGATAAGTCTCTTATTTGTGATGACTTTGTCGTATAATCTCTGTGCATCAAAATAGATAAACTTTCTTCTATTGAAAACTCCATACCTTGAAGTATTTCTAGAATTGAAAGCCATGGAATTCAAAATTAGGAAGTTTCTGGACATCTAAGTCAGTTTTTTGGGCTTTAAAAACACTTCTCAACGGTTATTATGGAGCGAATTCCCGCCAAAGTATATCATAACCATTCAGCATGTGAAAAATAACTTGGAAGCCGTCGGTGCTTCTGATGGCATTGTCGGTGCCATGGTCATTTAATCGGGAGTAGTCGGCGTCCAATCTGGCGACGTCGATGCTAGAGGCCAAATTCGCGTCTGAAATTTTTTTGTTTAATTTGATTCTAAGTTTTCCTCCAATACCTTATCTTAATTTATGATTTATAAATTATGTGAGACTTAAAAATACAATTATTTCCTAACACTTGAACACTCTATATAGATTTATATATGGGTTGGCTCTCATAAAACACTTGGTTTAACGTCGTTAGTCTGACATGCCATTGGTTTACTTGGGTTGACTTAACATTAAAAATTCTTTAAATTGGGGTAAGTGTCCTTCATAATAATGTTTTAATTATTGCTCATTAACTTTAAATATCTTTCCATTTTTAGGATCCTTAATAATAACTGTTCCATAATGATAGACTTTAATCACTTTATATGGTCCTAACCATCTTAATTCCAGTATTCATAGAAATAATCTCAATATTGTATTATATAATAGAAATTCTTGTCCAGGTTCAAACTTCTTATTAATATGATTTTGATCATGCCATATTTTCATTTTCTTCTCATAGATTTTTACATTATCATATGAGACATTTCTGATCTCCTCAAGTTCATTGAGTTGTAGTAATCTTTTCTCACCAACATCTTTTAGATTGAAATTAAATTCCTTAATAGCCCAAAATGCTTCATGCTCCAATTCTACTAATAATTGACATGTATTTCCAAAAATAAGTCTATATGGGGACATTCCTATAAGAGTCTTATGAGCAGATCTGTATGACCATAATGCAATATCTAATCTATCAGACCAATTCAATTTATAGGGATTTACAATTTTTTCTAAAATTCATTTTATTTCATGATTTGATATCTCTGCTACACCACTAGTCTGAGGATGATAAGAAGTAGAGAATCTATGCATAATATCATATTTCCTTATCAATTTATCGATTCTCTTATTTCTAAAATGAGATCCTCCATCAATACTATTTACTCTAAGCATCCTATATCATGTAAAAATGTTTTTATTTAAAAATATAGAAACACTTTGAGCATCACATTTAGCTACAACAATAACTTCAATCCATTTTAACATATAATCAATAATAAGTAATATATATAAGTTTCCAAATGAAGGCATAAATGGTCCCACCAAATCTAATCCCCACACATCAAAAATTTTAACTTCTAATGTGTAATTTAGAGGCATTTCACTTCTTCTAGAAATTTTTCCTACTCGCTGACATCAATCTCATATTTTAATATATTCATTAACATCTCTAAAAAGAGTAGGCCAATAAAATCCAGCTTGCAAAATTTTATAAGCAGTTCTATTTGTTCCAAAATATCCTCCAAAATTCGGAATCATGACATCTTTTAATTATTTGTACAGTTTTTTCATAAGGCACAGACCTTCTAATAATTAGATCTTTACATTATTTACAAAAATATGGGTCATCCCAGAAATATAATTTTGAATTATATATAAATTTATTTAATTGTTGATTTTTAATATCTGGTGGTAGAATATCACTTACAATATAATTTATTTTATCGACATACCACGGTGTATCTATTTCATCAATATTATATAATTGTTCATCATGGAAGTTTTCTAAAATTTCATTTGTAAAATTAGTTAATATTTCTTTTTCAAGTCTAGACAAATGATCAACTATTTGATTGTAATTTCCCTTTCTATCAACTTTAAAAAAATCAAACTCTTGCAATAGAAGTATCTATTTAATTAACCTTGGTTTAACATCCTTCTTTTGCATTAAATATTTAATAGCAGAATGATCTGTATGCACTATACATTTAGTTTCAATTAAGTAAGGTCTAAATTTATCAATGAAATAGACAATAGCTAATAACTCTCTTTCAGTAGTAGTGTAGTTCATTTGAGCATCATTTAGAGTTTTACTAGCATAATAAATTACTTTAAAAACTTTGTTGTTCCTTTGTCCTAACTAACTCTAATTGCATAATCACTAGCATCACACACTCTTTTAAAGGGGTTTTCCCAACCAGGTGGTAACATTATAGGTGCACTGATTAATTTTTTTTCAATAATTCAAATGCTTTTATGCATTCCTCATTAAATTCAAATTTTTTTTCTTTTTCTAAAAGTTGGCATAATGACATAGTTTTTTGTGAAAAATTCTTTATATAGTGCCTGTAGAATGCATCATGTACCAAAAAACTTCTTACCCCTTTGACCATAGTCGGTGGTGGTATGTTTTCAATAACTTGAATTTATACAGGATCTACTTCCATGCCATTTTCAGAAATTTTATGCTCAAGTACAATTCCTTCTGCAACCATAATTTGACATTTTTCCTAATTTAGTACTAGGTTGATTTTTTCACATGATTCAATAACTTTTTCTAAATTATTTAAGCAAAATTAAAACGTAGTCCCAAATACAGAGAAATCATCCATAAGTACTTCCATTCCATGCTCAATCAAATTACTAAATATTGACATCATACATCTTTGAAATTTGTAGGTGCATTGCATAGTCCAAAACGTATTCTGTGAAAATAAAATGTTCCATAAGGGCTTGTAGATGTTATCTTGTCTTGATCCTGCGGAGCAATTAGAAATTGATGATAACTGGTATATCCATCTAAGAAATAATAATATTTATTTACAGTCAATCTATCCAACATTTAATCTAGAAAGGGCAAAGTAAAGTGATCTTTCTTGGTGGTCAAGTTTAATTTTCTATAATCTATATTCACCAACCAGTAACTTACCTTATTGGAATTAATTCATTTTTCTCATGTACTTTAACGGTCACTGCTCCTTTATTTGGAACAAAGTGAATTGGAGGTAAACAAGCACTACCTGAAATGGGATATATAATTCCAGCATCTAACCATTTTAAAAAATGTTTTTTAACAACTTCTTTCATTATGGGGTTTAATCTCCTCAAAGGATGAGCTTTTGGTTCGTTTTATTCATCAAATAAAATTTTGTGCATACAAATTGAAGGACTAATTCCTTTAATATCTGCTAAAGTCCATCCAAAAGCCTTTTTATATCTTTTTAACATTTCTATTAAATTTTTTTCTTGAATTTCAGTTAAATCAGAAAATATAATAACATGCAATGTAGATGAATCCCCTTAAAATACATATATTAAATGAGCATGTAATACTTTCAATTCAAGTTCAGGTGGTTTAATACTTGAAGGAATAAGATTTTTATTATCATTTTCCAACAAATCTAAAGTTTCAAATTTATCCTGAATATAATCTAAATTTTCTTCTTTTATTTGATCCTCATTTCCACTGAATTCTTCTTGCTTTAATTTCTCTTTAAAATCTTTCTTAAATTGCTCATTACTTAGATAATCAGTAACTTCCATCCTAAAACATTCATTGTCTTTTTCTATCGCATTTCATAGCTTTTGCAATATTAAATTTTACTTCTTGATCATTAACTCTAATTATTAATTCTTATTTTTGCACATCTATCACAGCTCTCCCTGTTGCAAGAAATGGTCTCCCTAAAATAATAGAAATATTTTATCTTTCTCCTTATCTAATACTATAAAGTCTACAGGGAAAATAAATTTATCCACTTTTACTATTACATCTTCTATAACTCCTTTAGGATAAGTGATTGATCGATCAGTTAACTAAAAAGTTCAGTAGTAGGGGAAGTCTCTCCTAAATCTAAATGTTTTAAAATTGATAGAGGCATAAGATTGATACTCTCTCCTAAATCATGTAAGGCTTTTCCATAAAAATTTTCACCAATTGCACAAGGTATGGTAAAAGTACTAGGATCTTCTAACTTTCTAGAAAGCTTTTTCTGGATAATAGCTCCACGCTCTTTACTAACTACAACAGTCTCATGATCTACAAAATTCCTTTTCTTGGTTAGTATGTCTTTCATAAATTTAACATAACTTTGCATTTGTTCCAAAGCATGAATGAAAGGAATGTTTATCATTAACTTTTTAAGAATTTCTAAAAATTTTTAAATTGTTTGTCTTTATTTTTCTGTTTTAGTCGTTGAGGAAATAGAGGTGATGGTTTCTCTAAGGGACCTTATGTTTATTCATTTTCTTTAGGGTCACTTTCCATCTCTTCCATCTCCTCATCAACTTTTATTTCTCTTTGGATTCTTGTTTTAACTTCTTTTCCACTTTGTAATTGAACTGCTTTAATTTGTTATATTTTTTGATCTTCAGGATTAACTTCCACAGTACTTGAAAGATTTCCTGATGGTCTGTTGCTAAAAGCAGTAACAATATGTCCTAATTGATTTTCAATATTTCTAATAAGAGCCCCTTGATTTTGTATTTGATTTACTATATTCAACATTACCTCTTTCATCGTTAATTTCTTTTCGTTAACTTGTGGGTTAGGGTTAGAGTTAAATTCAGGAGGATAATAAGGTTGATAATTAGGATTTCCTTGATTGTTTAAATTTTCTGAGGGGTTCATTGAATTGTTATAAGTATTCCACCTAAAATTTGGGTGATTTTTCCATCCAAGATTGTAATATTTAGAGTAAGTAATGTTATTTTTATCTTTAATAGCAATCAAAGTTTTATAAGATGATTGAGTATCAATTATCTGTCCTAATGAATTTTTCTCTAATACAAGTGGTATTTGAGAATAGTTCTCCAATTTAATCAATCTTTTTTGATATTGCATTAATTTGAGATGTTAAAATAGACATTGCATCGGATTCATGAATACTAGCTACTCTCTTATGATTTACCTTTTTAGAGGGCCATTAATAATTATTAGTAGTCATTTCCTCTATTAAAGAGTATGCTTCGTTGAAAGATTTTGACATTAAAGATCTGCCAATAGTAGCATCTATAATAGATCTAACTGATCCTACTAATTAATTGTAAAAAGTTTGAATTATTAACCAATCTGGTTAAGCATGGTGTGGACATTTTCTAAGGAGATCCTTAGATCTTTCCTAGGCTTCATATATCGATTCTTCTTTGAACAGACAAAAAGATGTAATATCGTTTCCAAGCATAGCGGTTTTGGAGGGTGGAAAATATTTAGCCAAGAATTTTTGTGATAGTTCTCCTCAAGTTCTAATAGATCCAATTGCTAATTTGTTTAACCAAGCTTTGGCTTTATCCCTTATAGAAAAAGGAAAAAGTTTAAGCCTAACAACATCATTAGATACTCCATCATATTTAAAAGTAGCACAAATCTCAAGAAAACTAGCAAGATGTAAGTTAAAATCATCAATAGGTGTTCCACCAGACTGATTATTTTGTACCATTTAGACAATAATAGGTTTAAGTTGAAATGAATTAGCAGCAACATTAGGATTTTAAATAGTTAAGTGAAGTTCATCTGCTGTTGGATTAACATAATCTTTTGAAGGGTTTTGTCAATTTTCATTTATTTGATTATCTAAGTTATTCGTTATTTTGTTCAAAATTTTAATTTCTTTTTGTATTCCTCAAATTTTTCTAATAGTACAGTCTAATTATGAATTGTATGGTACTAGACCTTCAGATCCAATATTTCACATTAAAAAATATAATAAGCAAAAAAAAATTTCTTTAAAATACTCTTAAATATATAGTTATATATTTTTGGATTTTTAATTTATAATTTTTTTTGATATTTTGGATTTTGCATATTTCTATCTCTAAATTTCCGAAAATTTAAAAAATTTATTTAATTTATCGGTACCTTCTCAGGCAACGACGCCAAAAACTTGGTCCAAAGAAAATATAGTTGTGTAAAAATTATAATGTTGACACTGCTTTGCAACGAAGTCAAAAACTTGATGTGGTATTTTATTAATATTCACGTTAAGCACTTAAAGTTGGGATTCTATGCAAGTATATGTATCGTTAATACGTAATATAAGACTTTTTTTTTAAGTCTCAAACATCAATCTCTCGGGAAATGTTTAAAATTGAAATGATAAATTAACTAAGAAATTAATAGAAATCAAACGAAATTACAGTCACTAATTTTGAAATTTTAAGATATTAAGCTAAAAAATTTATAAAAGCAGGTTTTAAGATTAATAACTACTAAACTATGTTTATATGATAAAGTTGTCTAATTTGAAAAAGCATCTTTCCCACCACAATTAGTTTTTTGGTGAAATGAGATGAGAATAAATGGTTTAGATATGTATTATGCCAAATAGGAGGAATTTTAGTTCTCTACCATGATTCATTATTATAGAAAATTATTGGTTAATTTTAGGTTAAGTCCCTAAATTCGTAACTAGGCTAAGATGATACTGCTCCCACTCTAGAGCTTCCACTTCCCTTCTCCTGGTAACTAACTCTCACTTTTGTTTTTAAACACTAAGATCAAATTAGGCATTTTTAGTCTGTCACCCTAGAAACCTCCAATCCAACACTCAACAAAGTATATTTCCCTATTTATTTGCACTTAATTCAATGAATTAAATAATCTATCATTGACATAAATGGGATTCTCAATCTATTGTAGAACTCATACTCCATTTTTTGGATCATATGCTTCATAACATATTTTAACAATTTAATTGACCAGATCGAAAAGTAAATTAGAGCAGAGTTCAAAAACCATCACAATTTATTTTAAATTTTAACATTTGCATATTCACATTATCTCTTTATTTCACCATATCTCAGAGAAGGGAGAAAGATAAGGGAATCTACTCAGGCTTCATGAGAAAGATACAACATAACATAAATTTCATATATAAAAAGAAATTCATACAATAATAATAAACAAATAACACTTATCTGAAACTCTTTCACAAAGTAAATCCTTTGTAGTCTCTACTAGGAAATGTAGGAAGAAGAAATCTCTCACTTCTCTTCCTCTACAACACTTCTTAGAGAAGAATTCACACTTAAACTCACCACAAAAACTCAAATCTATAAAAATAATAACTAACTAATGGTGTGGAGTGGTGTGGAACATCGGCGTGTGAAGAGAAAAATTGAAAATGAGTGGAAGAAGTTGAAATAGTCTGAGGGAGAGGTTGTTTGATCAAATTTTGGCCCTAAATAGAGCCTAGGTCATCTCGACACTATTTTTTGATGGAGGTGTTGCTCGTTTGAATTTTTCAGTCACAGGAATTAAAATCACATCGCCTGCTTCGGAAGGATATTTTAATTTACATATATACATAAGTTTTAGAAAAATATGAAATCAAACTGACATATTTTTCATAGTTTAAAGGAAAGAGTACTATACCTCAAATCCTGTATTTATCCCAAAGGATAAACACAAGAGTTGAGGGGGATGCTCGATCAAATAAACTTAGAAATATATGACATTCGTTTTGTCTGTGAAATCGTTTTATTTGCCGATAATTTTACCTATTTAATATGAAGAACTAAATAGGGTTTATTTTAAGATAGGTTTAGACAAGATTTCTATAAGAGCAAGCCCTTATAGTTAATTACAGCTTAGACAACTGAAGTCACCTAAGATAACTCTCGATAAAAAATTAGGAAATATTATCTTCAAGGATTTTAAAATGATTGGACTTTCAACAAAATCAAAGAAAGTGGTGTGAAATAGGAATAACTAAAATTTAGAACATTTTATTGTATAGTCTAAAGGAGGAAGAACTTGAGGATATCATAGATCCGGAGGAGAATCTCAGTGACTTCCCAATCTATCCTATTGTTTGAATTCAGTTTTGAGGAGATAATTTTTAGGCATTTCATTCTGCCAATTTTTTTAGTATAGGGCTTACATTTGTGTGGAAGAATCACACAAATAGCCTGGATAATATGAGGATTTATGACATGATGAATGACAACCTTGGAATCCTATGATGATTTTGGGCTTATATTGTACAGTAGAGCTATACAAAGGCCTAAAGATGAAGTGAGGATTTATGTTGCATAAGCAAACTACCTCGAAGGCCTAAAGATTGGTTGTTTAATTCTAATGAAGGAAATTGATTGAGCTGATGTAGACATGCTTTGTTGTTGAAGATGGTCGTGCTGCCCACCATGCTAGCTGCAAGCTTCTTGCAACTACGATTTTAAGTTTTCTAGTGTGTAAAGTTATGATGGCAAATTAGATGTCCCTATAATTGCAGTTCTTTAAATGTTATGGGGCATATTAAAGTTGATTAAAGCGACACCAGTTAGGATTCTACGGTTCCATCGTTCCAGTAATGCTATTTATTACTAGATTCCATTGGTCCAAATGAATTTACTAAACTCAACTTAATGAATTTCATACTTTGATTTAGACCATGGGAAGCTTCGTTAGAAACCGTAGGTTACCTCCTCCGAGAGATTCCTGATCATCAGATAGAGACGTCATAATTTAGTTGCAGTTGTTGTTTCGTGATGTTTGTGATTAAATTTTCAGTTATTTTATATTTTGAATGTTGTGACAATAAATTTTATCTTGGCTTTTTTTAGTTTTTGTTTTGGTTTTGCGGCTATCCTAGCGATTTTAGTTTTCATGCAGGGTGAAATCGTTATTTAACACGCAAGTTTGTGTTTTTTGTTCGTACATGTAGGTGAGTAAGTACGATAACATACTAAAAAGTAAAGTACTGGAAACTAAATATGCAGGTAAAATAAAAGCCTACCTCGTCATCTTCAACTAAAACTCAAAATGCATAGGAGAGCATTGATATGTTAAAATCGTTTTATGTAAAGCGGGAAAATAAGGTTATGGTGATCTCCCAAATCCTTAATCATATCTTGGTGAACCCCTATTAATTCATTTTAGGAAGATTTCATTAAGCAAAACAAACTAAGTTTACTAAATCTCTGAGGCATCCAAAAGGTCGGGAGAGAAGCAGGTCCATGCTTCTCTCTCACCACCTGATGAAAAATCTCGAGCTCATTTAAACTTATTATGTTGGTTAATAATTCATCATGTAAATACCTCTACTGTTCAATGAATATCGATGTTTCAATTATCTTTAAGAGTGGGGTAATTATCATTTATCATTTAATTTGACAATTATGTGGGTGAAGACCTTTAAAAGGGGCAAGGTAATGCTATTAAGACACTTGGCCAATTTTAGCTTTCACTTGGGCTTGTAGTGGTTTAAAGGTGCTCAATTTCTTGTTACATTCACTTCTCTAATCCTCATTTAACCAAATTTGATTTAGCCTAGGTCACTACAAAGCCCTTAGGACCTTGGTGGACATATTAGTAATTTTGGTAATAAATTGAATTTTAAGTTATAGTGATTCATCATCAAAAGGTTTGAATGTCATTTGAACAAAAGATAAAGATATTAAATTAGTAATTTATTAACATCCAAAATCACACCCGTAAGTCTAAGATCATCTAAGTTAATTCAAAATTGCACTTTTACCCTTAAGACTCTATCATTTCAAAATTCATCAAATTTAATTCAAATGACTTTACTATTTTTATCCTACCTCACTCATGAGTTAGTTAAGACATCAAAGGTGAAAATGTGATTTTTCAAATTTTAATTTAATTTACATGATGATTTACATGCAAAAATAATATTTTTCAAAGAATATTCAATAACTTGACCAAGGCAAAGCCTAATCACTTAAAATTTTTATGGAGTTAGAGCTACGCAAGAGAACCACTTGGACCAAATTTCATAATTTTTTGAGTTTTATTTGAATTATTAGAATTACTTCAAGTTATGGAGTATTAATTAATTATAAAATATTTCAAATATGGAAATTAAGTTTTTCCATTTTTATTAAATCTCTCTGAGGTTAAAGAACCCAAAAGAACAAATTTCGCATTTTTTTGATTTTTTTTAACTATTAGAATTATTTCGATGATAAATTTTAAAAATTCATTTTTTAGCCTTCAAAAATTTATTTTTAAGGTTTTAAAATTCAATGTTTTTACTTAGAAAATTAAGACAAATATTCCAATTGCTCCTAAGTGCTTAGGAAACAATTTAGAACATTTCCATGAATTTTATTTATTTTATGACTGTCATTATTTTTTTATTACTTAAATATTCAAGATATGCTAAAAAAATGACATTTTTCTACTTTATTTACAATTTTAATTTTGGAAAATCCTTCTGATCATAGAGAACTCCCAAAACCAATTTTATAATTCTTTAAGTTGTATTTTAATTGTTAAAAATCATTTTAGTGTCAAAAATGTTATTTACCTTATAAAATCAGATTAGGTTCCAAATGAATTCCAAATGTTTTGAAATTTTAATGGGGAGTCCTCTGAACTTTAAATTACAGTGTAGAATCGAATTCAAGTCGTTTAGATGTTTATTTTTCCCTAATTATTTTTCTTTGTATCTTAGTGTTTTATGAAAATTAAGTGTGTTCTCAATAACTTGGCTCATGAAAAATTTTTCCACGGGCTCTCGGATCACAGTGAATCTACCAAAATTTTCTTGGATTTTTTTCTAAGAAACATGCTAATTATCATGATTATTTTATGCAAATGATGAACATAAACTTAAAAAATATGGATCTTTGTCTAGGATCTCCTCTGACTTTGGAAAAATATGGGAATATCCCTCATGAGAGAATATAAAGACATGGTGAAATACTTGAATGCATGGAGAATCAAAATACTTAAAACAATATTAATTTAATTAAAAAATAAAATATGCATCAAATAATTTTAAACCATTTCAACATTGTTCTCCTCTGTTCACTGAGCACCGACATTTTTACTTTATTTTTGTGATTTTTAAATGCAAAGATATGATTTTTCAAAGTTTTGGGAATTTAAATAAATAGAAAAATCCCTAATTTTCTATTTGAACATGCGACACAACGTCAAACTACAGAGTCTCTGAAGGTCTATGTGGCACGCTATGGTTGGATGCCACCATCCACATAACCACTGATTCAACCAACGCTTTATGTGTCTGTGGACCTCATTTTTTGTTGACGTTTAGTTTTTCCTCTTTAGTAGCCTAGGGTCTAGCCATAAGACTTTTCCCATTGACTATTCCTAGAAAACTAGACATGGAACCCTCACCACTAGAAATTTCAAACCCTTCTCCACTCAGCTTGAAGTTCCACATATTGCTCTCAACCTCTAAATACTTAGTAGGTGAGGTCACTGTGGGGGAAACTCAAGATGAGTCACCCTTAGGACTGCTGGACCCTAGAGATGACCCTGGGTGTTGGTCTGGAGCTAAGGCATTCACTACACTCACTACACTCATCTACACTCACAATCACTCACAACCCTGAACTCAAATTTCTAGCCTAGATCCCTTGATCTTTTGGGATACTTATGTAGATGGTCCCCTAAACCTACTAGCCTTAGGGCTATGGTTTGGCTAAGACCACTATGTAGAGGACCCAAAATGGGGTTTCCTTTGGTTTGTTGCTTATTGGTGATGATTGGTACCTCATCTCTACCAAAATACCCATCATGGTCTTTTACCCCTAAAACACCCACTAATTACCAAAATACCTCTCTTGGGCTCAAAATCCCAAAAACTCCAAAAATTATCAAAAAATCCCAATAAATTCCAAATATTCCCAATTTCATTTCTCTCAACTACCCCATGACCCAATTTGACCATATTTAACCAAAATCCCCAAATTTCCCTTTAAAGACTCAAATTTCCCCAAATCCAACTCAAAAGTCCATCAATTTGATCTTAATTGACCCTAATTCCAATTCTAAAGTCATATTAACTTTTGATATGACCAAACTAAACCAAATCCAAGCCCAATTGGTCCATGAATTATGCCCAATTTTGATTTGGGTCAAAACCCCTATTTTGACCATATGACCTGATCTCACCAAATTGAACCCATAGCCTAGTCAATTGGCCTCAATTAATGTTGTAAAATCTTTATGACATTCTCATACATCAAAATAAACCATCAATTGGCATTCGTGAAACCTCTAATACATTTGATTTTGGCCTAAATCCAAAATTCATAAATTTAGCCCCAAATTGGCTAAGTCCCTAAATTTCACCCAATTGATTGCCTTAACCTCCAAATTGGCATCCAACTCATGTTGAAAACTCTTCATGAGGTCTTTATTGAACATTTACAACAATTAATTTAGACTTAGTCCAAGGCTATCCCAAGCTAGACCCAAGCCTAGCCCAACATGACGAGATTGATTAAAGTTCAAAATTCCTTCAAATTGACCTTTCAATTGAACTCAAAAACACTTCCATCCTTCACAAAAGTTGTTCCTTATGATCATCTACACCAAATTCAACATTTATTTGGTCAAATTTACATGGCTAACATAGCGCAAATCCAAGTTTTGGTCATTTTCACCCACTTGGACCCATACACTAAATGTGACCTAACCACCTTAAAGCCAGCAAATTAACTCCACCACAGCCATTAGTTGAACTTAGTGACCCATCCAAACACCATGAAAACACCTAAATCAAGCCATGGACCAAAGGTCCCCCAAATTATGGGATCTTATTTCCAAAAATGCACATGCTTAAGATATCTTTGTCAAATCCAAACACATTTGCATTAAATTTCTATGATGGATTCCTCTGGGTTCCCTGAGCTCCTAGCCACCTCCCCCTGGTCGGCTGGCCAGCCTAGTGGCCGGAAAAGCCCAAAACCATGAGCCACCCCCATGGAACCTCACCCAAATTAAACCAAGAGGCCAGCTCATCCGAATCAAACTATGGAGCTCCTTTGCCCTCCACCTAAGCACCACAATGCACCCAAACATATGCCCTGAGAGCCACCCCATGGCCTTATTTATAAAACCTCACCTTCCACGGCCATGGGAGGTGTGCTGAAATTTTCTTACAGAGGCCTCTCCAAACTTCACACAGAGCTTCTTTAAGATCCCCTTAGTGCATTCCAACCATTTTCCCTCAACCATTCCCATTGTCGGAACTCAATTTGGAGCTCGAAACTCTGCCGAAAACCATAACAGATCCCAATACACATCCATAGTCCACCAAACTCAAATTAGCTGCACCCACACCTTCACAACAATGAAAGAAACTAAATCCCCATCTAATCCACCTTCCACAGAGCCTCTGCCATAGCTCTAGAACAACACCTGAAATCGAGCTTGGTCGAATTCATACCTAGGCTTTACACCAAGACCAGGGACTCAATCACTAGCCTTCTTGGACCCCGACGAACGCATCTCTGATCGAAGCCTCCCTTCTCAGAGCAAAGGTATAAAACTCCTCCTCCTTTCAAGCTTATTTTGATTGTCCATTTACTTAAGCTTGATTTCATGGTACCTTAGCCATATGGATGTGTTCGTCTCACTTATAAGACTCCATAAGATCAAACCCAAAGTGATTTTGTTGAGTCTAGGTCGAGATCTTAAGGTTTTAGAGTGGACGGGCACAAGATCAACCTATCGGGGACGATAACGGGGAGCCGTCCAATCGAGTGTGTATCAAATGAACGGAGGAGATCAAGTCGGACA
>NEWO01001015.1:61105-76238 GCA_003013225.1 Phalaenopsis aphrodite
CTATGGAGCTCCTCTGCCCTCCACCTAAGCACCACAATGCACCCAAACTTATGCCCTGAGAGCCACCCCATGGCCATTTTTATAAAAACTCACCTCCCAAGGCCTTGGGAGGTGTGCTGAAATTATCTTAAAGAGGCCTCTCCAAACTTCACACCCTAATCACATGGAGAATCAAAATAGGCTTGGAAAGAGGGGAAGTTCAATACCATTGCACTGAGAAGGGAAGCTTCAATCAGAGGTGTTTGACATATTTGGGGAGGTCCAAGGAGGCTAGGGATTGGGTTTTTGGTCATGGTTAAAGGTTTAGATCCAAATTCGATCAAGGCCGAATTTGGGTGTTTATCAAAGTCTAGTGTGGAGGCTCTCTGTGAGAGGGCTTTGATGGGGCTTCTTCTCCTTTCACTATGGTGATGGTGTGGGTGAGTTTAATTGAGATTTGGTGCACTGTGGAGGCATGATGGAGAATGTCCAGTCTCCAGCAAGGATTTGTGCTCAAAAGTTGAGCTCTGGCGAGGGAAATGAGGGAAAGGAGGTGGTTGGGTTGCACTGAGGAGGTGTCAAAGAGGATATGGGAGCAATTTGGAAGGGACTCCTTGAGATAATTTCAGCACCCTTCTATTGGCCTTGAAGAGGCCACTTTATATCCATAGAGGGAGATTGGAGCTCAGGGCTTGGCCTTGGGTGCAAAATTCTGCTGAGGTGGTGGACTAAGAAACTCTAAAGCTTAATCAATTTGAGTTGGCCCTTAAGGTTGAGATTGGGTTTGATTTAGGGATGGTGGACCTTGATTTTGAGGTGTTCTAGTGACTAAGCTAGTCGACAGGGCCAGGGGAGGTAACTAGCAGGTTAGGTGAGCCAGAGGAGTTTGTCACAACCATTAATATGAGCTAGTGATGGGTTTTCACGATGATTTCTTTAGCTTAAGCAATTTAGGAAAGAAATCCATTGATTTGGGGGACCTTTGCTCCATGGCTCATCTATGGGGCTTAAGTGAGTCTAGATTGGTCACTAGGGTCCAAAAATTAGCTGTAGAATTCTTGCCTTGGTCAATTTGACATGGCAAGGTCAATTTTGGTGCATGGGTTCAATGTGAGTGTAAATGAACAAAATCTGGGTTTGGGTCAGGCTAGCCATGATTTTGAGCCCAATTGATTGATTAAAATTATGTAGATGATTGTAATGAAGATTTTTGGTGAAGGATTGAAATGATTTTGAGTCCAATTGGGGGTTCAATTTGAAGGATTTTAGAATTTTGGTCAGTTTGGGCATGTTGGGCTAAACTTGGGTTTAGGTTGAGCTAAGCTGGGGCTAAGTCCAAATTGATTGTTGAGTATGGTCTATTAAAACATCATGAAGAGTTTTCAACAAAAATTGGGTGTCAATTCTGGGGTTAGGGAAATCAATTTGGTGGAATTTTGGGACAGCTAATTTGGGGAAAATTTGTGAAATTTTAGAGTTGGGTTAAAATTGAATGCAAATTAGGCTTCACCAAGCCAAATTGAAGGTCAATTTTGACGTGTAAGATTGTTATAAATAGTTTAAGATTCAAAATGGGGCAAATTGAGTAAGCTATGGAGTGCAATTTGGTGGGATTAAGTCATGGGGCCAAAAATGGGGGTTTGAATTTGATCAAAATTGGGCTCAAAGAATGGGCCAATTAAGCTTGGATTTGCCTTAAATTTGTCATTTTAAAGGTAAATTTGAGTTTAGAATTAAAATTGAAGGAAATTTTGGCCAAATTGATGGACATTTAAGATGAATTTGGGGAAATCGGGCCTTTAAAGGCAATTTGGGGTGTTTTGGTCAAAATGGTCAAATTGCCAAATTGGGTTCAATTGAAGGGTCCAAATTGGTTTCAGAGACATTTGGAGTATTTTGGAGGTTTTGGGAAAGTTTTGAGTGCCAAGGGAATTTTTGTAATTCTGGCCATTTTGGGGATATTTTGGTAAATTTGGAATTTTTGGGTAGTTTTGGGTAACTTGGGTACTTTGAAAAGGTTCGAGATGATTGTTGGACAAATTTTGGTGTTATGGGAGGATTTGGGAATTTTGGCCAAATTTAGGGCTGCAAGGGTATCTAGGTAATTTGGTAGATTTTGGGGCAAAACGCCATGTTGGATATTTTTGATAGAATTGGGGTGTTAACCACCCTATATGAACCATGGACCAATGAAATCCCCATTTGGGTCCTCTATGTACTAGTCATAGCTAAACCCTGGCCTAGGGCTAGTGGATTTAGTGGACCATCTACATGAGTCTCCCAAAAGATTAAGGGATCAAAGTCAACAAATATTTGGTTTAGGTTTGTGAGGGATTATGAGTGAGAGTGAGTGTAGTGAGTGAAAGTGAGTGCCTTAGCCCCAGGCCAGCACCCAGGGTTAACCCTATGGTTAAATAGTCCTTTGGAAACTCTTCTTGAGCTCCGCCATAATGACCCCACCAACTTAGTACTAAAGGTTATGACTAATATGTAGAGATTCAAGTTGAGTGAAGGAGAGTTTAGAATTTCTAATGGTGAGCGTTCCTTTTCTTGTTTTCTAAGAATGGTCAACCAGAAATTCTTATGGCTAGAGCTTAGGCGACTAAAGAGGAAAAACTAAATCTCAACTAAAAGTCAAGTCAACAAATGAAACCCCAAAAGGTGTGTTGTGCTAGGAAAGCACACCGTGCATATTGGCATTGACAAATGAAATCAACAAAACCAATACAGACTCCTAAGTCAACAGACCTAGAATGAGGTATAGAATTGTGTGTACTATTTGTTTTTGCTAGGGAATTAGTAAGTGAATATCTGATCAACATCGAGATTAGGAACTCTCACTGAGGATTGGAGAGTGGGTGTTGAGTTATCTGATTTTAGGTTTTTATAGAGGATGAGAATCAACAGTCAGGTGATGACCTAAAAGATTGAGAGTACCATGGTCTTACTCTTATCTTGAAAGGTGTGGGTAGAGAATTGGATGTCATGGAGGGGATCTTATACCAATCTCAAAAGGTTGAGAATAGGACTTGATGTTCCATAGAGAGGAGTCTTACTCCCATCTCGAAGATATAGGTAGAGAATTGTATGCCATGGAGGGGGGCTTACACTAATCTTTAAGATATAGGTAGATAATTGGATGTTATGGAGGGGGCCTTACACTTATCTCGAAGATATAGATAGAGAATTGGATGTTATGGAGGGGGTCTTACACTTATCTCATAGATAGAGGTAGACAATTGGATGGTGTGGAAGCAGTCTTACACCAATCTCAAAGATATAGGTAGAGAATTGGATGTCGTGGAGGGGGTCTTACACCG
Source organism: Phalaenopsis aphrodite (assembly GCA_003013225.1). Taxonomy (NCBI): domain Eukaryota; kingdom Viridiplantae; phylum Streptophyta; class Magnoliopsida; order Asparagales; family Orchidaceae; genus Phalaenopsis; species Phalaenopsis aphrodite. Next base: position 64,405 of record NEWO01001015.1, read on the forward strand.
ATCTCAAAGATATAGGTAGAAAATTGGATGTCGTGGAGGAGGTCTTTCACCTATCTCAAAGATATATGAAGATAATTGGATGCCATGGAGAGGGCCTTATACCAATCTCAAAGACATAAATAGAGAATTGGATGTCGTGGAGGTGGCCATATACCAATCTCAAAGATGTAGGTAGAGAATTGGATGTCGTGGAAGAGGTCTTACACCTATCTCAAAGATATAGGTAGAGAATTGGATGCCACACCTATCTCAAAGATGTAGGAAGAGAATTGGATGCCATAGAGGGGGCCTTATACCAATCTCAGAGATATAGGTAAAGAATTGGATGCCGTGGAGGGGGTCTTACACTTATCTCAGAGATATAGGTAGAGAATTAGATCCCATGGAGGGGGCCTATACCAATCTCAAAGATATTGGTAGATAATTGGATGTCATGGAGGGGGCCTTACACCAATCTTGAATATATTGGTAGAGAATTAGATGTCATGGAGGGGGCCTTACACCTATCTTGAAGATATAGGTAGAGAATTTGATGTCGTGGAGGGGGTATTACTCATATCTCAAAGATATAGGTAAAGAATTGGATGTCATAGAGGAGGCCTTATACCAATCTCAAAGATAATAGTATATAATTGGATGCCATGGAGGGGTCCTTCTACCAATCTCAAAAGGTTATGAAAAGGAAAATAGTGTTTCAGTATTGGCCTCGTGGCCAGGCAAAAATTTTGTGGTGTCGAACTCATAAATGTGTGTCATGTGAAAAGATTGACATTGGTGAGGAAGATGGGTAGAATATTGTGAGGCTTTATGTAGAATGTGAAATTTCGCATGGATATGAAGAGAATTAGTGCAGACAAGGATAGTTGTGCTACACGAGAAAATAGTAAGAAACCTCGAAATTGAGAGAATCAACTCAACATATTTATTTTATTTTCTTCTTGTTTTTATCACATTTAATTATCAAAATACATTTTAAAAATTTAATTTTAGTTGGTGCTGAATGAATATATTCGTGATAGTTTTGGTGTAGCTCCTGTGACAGACAAAATTAGAGAAAGTCGTCTTAGATGGTTTGGTCATATTAAACGTCGACCATTAGATGATCCGATTAGGAGAGTAGATGTTTTAGATTCGACTTGTGTTAAGAAAGGCAGAGGTAGACCTAGGAAGACTTCGGCTTATTGTATTAGAAATGATCTTAATTTATTAGAGCTAAATGAAAATATGACACTAAATAGGACGCAATGGAGAAAAAGGATTCATGTGCCGACCCCACGTAGTGGGATTAAGGCTTTGTTGTTGTTGTTGTTGTTGTTGTTGATGATTTTTTCAAAAGAGAGTTTTTTATATTATTGAATTTTATTATCATCAAAAAAATTTTTGGTTGTTTTATTCTTTGTTCATTGTAGTCTAAACCAAAGTATGGCCCTGTGGCTTTTATCCGTCGCATAAAAAGGGCAATTGAAAAAATAGATAAAATCATGAAAGAGATTTCATTAATCTGCTCCAATAAGTGTTGCAGATTGAGTGTAGGCCAAAGCCCCAAAAAGTACAATTATGATGACTACATCAAAGTACATCCAAATATATCTTAGGTTGAGTACATATCATAAGATGAGCATGTCTAATACATATCATATATGCTATGATGAAATGCAGTAAAAAGAAATCCTCTGAGTCTTTGTCTCTAGTGGGGCAAGCTCGTGATCGAGTAGACCTGCTAAGTCATACACTAGGACAAGAGTTCCTTTTGCATGTGCTTAGAGATGCATGCCTCTCATAGCTCGTAAGGAAGTAATCCTTTCAATTCTGGGTCCGGTCGAAATCCATATGGCATTTTATTACGGACACCCTACGGTGTCACACCGCTGGAATATAGTGTTTGGCGACTTCTGCTCCATTTCCTTTAAGAACCATCACTGAACCCACTTGTAGCGAAATCTCCACAGCTCCCCTGAACTCACTAAGGCTAATGATATCAATTTATTTTCCAAACAAAATGTTGCTCTTGGAAGGAGACCATGCAGAAATGTCTCACAAATTCATGATGGTCAATGTGCGAGGGTATGCAGTCGCCTTCATCATATATGTTGATAATAAAGCTGTTGAGAATACAGTCAACTAGTAGTATGATCCATCAGATCATTCTCTTAATCATCCACTTTATCATGGGGGTAGCGGATCCATCTGGTCATGTCTCAAAATCCTAGGAGGATTTCCTTGTCTATCGTAAGTGAAGTTGTAACAGCAGCCACACTGTATGGTAATCCTGCCCTTTCCACGCATCCATTTTTGTGGCTCAGAATAGGTTCTTTTTATCAAGAGGCCTACTCAACCTCAGTCTCTCAGATCAAAGATGCAGTCAAGAATACTTCTTTCATCACATTAGGAGAAGCCCAGGTATATAGCTCCAATTCTTCTAATATATTAATGAATATTCCTTGAACTTCTTCATAGAACTCAAAATCCCTTTTGTTTACTTTACTTAGTTTAGTATTTTGTTGTGCTAATGATCAGTGGCTGTTGAGGATGTTTATTTATTTCCACGCTGACGGTAATCCAGGCTGGTGTTATCTCTGCTACAACAGAATGTATGACTCTGCGTCCGATGGGACAAATGAATTTGCAATCATCGATAAATCTGTGGTCTAAAATCCATTGTTAGAGGATGCATACTCCTCTAAAGTACTATGGCGCTCAACGTGGAGGACATTGCAGTCCGGGCACTCAACAAATGCTCCTGTAGCTGATGTACATGCAGGAATCTCATCATTGCATGTCGGGCAATCTGTACAAAGAACATCTGAAAATGGTGGTATCTCTGACTCTGTAACAAATCTAGATTCATCATCTATAACAGGCAAACTGGAAGAGGTCTCTCTCATGCTTAGATGATATATGTTCCTCTCAAAAATAGGGGTGAGCAAATTTTCCGCTCCTTCTGGCTTCTTCTCTCGTCGGGTAAGAAAGACCTATGCTTTCAGCGGTTAGCGTTTCTACGCTGAGTTCTCCTTAGCGGTGCATCTGGAAGTCTTTTAACTTTGGCAACAACTAGTCCCCTGGTTGGTATAGTTATCATAGACGGTAGAAGACTAGTCCCCTTCATCAGGTCATGTTGTACTATCACATTTTTCCCCTTCAGTGAGGAAATGTTTAAGGTGCTTAACCTTAGCAGCGATGACAACCCTTCTTTTTCCTGACGGCTAACCATGTCCATTAGAGAACTCTCATAGTCCATGTCAAATTGACTGAAGTCCATGTCAAAGTCTATGGTGCCGCCCTGCGATGCCCTTTCCTAATTGAGTGCGAGGTTCCAACCATCTTTAAATGCAAAGATCAGCCTCTAGCTTGGCATTTTTCTGCAAATGATAGGAAAAATATGTGTGACCTGAAACTTAGCGTGAATAAGAACAAAACAAAGTGTTTATTAAAGAAAATTCTAGTTTATGTTGGTGAGAAAATTTTTTATTTATGTATGTATTTTGTTCAATTTAGTAGAATATCAAATTTAAAGGTAGAATAGAGTAAATTGAAATGTGTAAATTTAAAATTTTTTATTATATTGAGGTTAATTTTATTTCAAAACTTTTTGGACCCAGTCACAGACGTTTGGACAAATAGATAACCCCAAAACAATCAAAATTTTATAATTTCAAATCAAGCAATGTCAAGCAATGTTAGGTTGTATAGTATGTCTTCAGGTATCTTTCGTTGATTGGTAGCATGAGTATTTCACCACAAAATCCTACTAGCTGGTAAACTCCTCCTACGTAGACATTTTCTACGATAAATGGTCCCTCCTAAGTTGGCTTGAATTTTCCACCTATCTTGCGATGTGCAAGAATGGGACTTTTGAGCATGAGGACAAGGTCACCAAGTTTGAATGTCCTTAGGCGGACCAATTTGTCATAAGATTGTTCCATCTTCGCTTCGTAAAGCTCCAAATGTTGTTGTGCTTCTAATCATTTTCCCTCAAGACTCTTTAGTTCTTCAAGTATGAGTTATGCTTTTTCTTCTGTTGTAAGCTAGTTGGCGTCAGTGACTCTGACAGACTACATCTAAAACGATAGTACGACCTCAAACCCGTACACGAGCATGTAGGGTTGCACTAAGTGGGAGTCCTGAACGTCGTTCGTTAGGCCCACAAGGCTTCTAACAATTTGTTGTGACAATCTCTTTTGTTTTCATCCAGTGTTTTCTTTAAAATTTGTACCAACATCTTATTGAAGGCCTCAGCCAGGCCATTTGACCTAGGATAGTAAATTGTAGAATATCTCCAATCTAACCTGTGTCGTTTAACAAAATTATTGATTTTGGTACTTTTAAAAAGCTGTCCCATTATCAGAAATTATTCTTCGTGGTACTCTGAAACGACAGAAATTTTTTCTTTTGAAGAACTGAAGAATGTACTGTGTCGTAACCCCTTGTAACGGAACTGTCTCTGCCCATTTGAAAAAGTAATCTGTAGTGGCGAGTATGAGATTGTGCCCTCTTAAAGACGGAGGGTCTATGAGACCTATTATGTCTGTGCCCCAACACTCGAATGTCCACGAGGCGACGGTTGGGTGTAGCACATTAGGAGGTTGGTGCAAGACCACCCCATGCACTTAACATTGGTGACATTTTCTAGCTGCATCCATGCAGTCAGACATCATTGCTAGCCAATAATATATGGGTCTCTTGATCTTCATTCTAATGTTTGGCCCTGAAGGGTGAGCGCCACACAATCCAGCATGTGCTTCTTTAACAATATTTTATGCTTTGGCTCTGCTCAAACATCATAGCCACATTTGATATAACAATCTTCTGTAGATGACATCTCCCACTAGTGCGTAAGACATAGCCCTTTTTGTAATGTGATGTGCTTCAGACTTTTTTTTTGGAAACTTTCCAGTTTGCAAATATTCTATCAATGGATTATGGCAATCTTCATTGTTATCAACAATTGCAACCATCAATTCCTTTTATTTTCAAATCTTGTGTAGATTGTCGAGGTCAACTTGAGACAAAACTTATTTTCCTAGTACTGTGATATCAATGAAATCCTCCGGGGGACATACCAGCTCCTTAGCAAGTTTTGCTAGAGCGTTAGCATGTGCATTATCTCTTCTAGAAATTCTGTAGAAAGTCACGTTGGGGATCTGTTCCAGTAGCTTCATGGTTAACCTGTGGTAATTTGCTAGTATTGGCTTTAAAATCTTGTATTGTCTGGCGAATTGCTGGATGACGAACTGAGAGTCGCCATAAATGACAATATTTGTTATATTCCTTGAGATTGATAAACTCAACCTGATAATTAATGCTTCATATTCTGCTTCGTTGTTGGTACATGGCTCTGTCAGGTGGTATGAGAATCTCAACATACCGTTATCTAGCTTGATAAAGATCAAAACAATTCCTGTTTTGCCTGGTATAATTGAGCCTGACCCTTTTCTTTTCCTGCTGATGAAGCTTTGTCAAAGTATATATCCCAGCATTGCGCACTGGAGAATTCCATTTATAATACTTGTTCGTCTGGTAACTCATCATTAAGAGGGACCCAGCTGGAAGAGGGTGTGCAGCGATGAAACCTGCTAAAATCTATCACTTGATAGCTGGAGGGGAACAAAATTTACATCAAATTGCAATAAAATCATCGACCATCTTGTTATACGTTCGGAGAGTGTTGGTCGGGTCATCAAAAATTGCAACAAATTATCTTTCGAGATTAGAGTAATCTTATGAGAAATCATGTAATGTCTAAAATTTTGGTCGGCAAAAATCAAAACTAGACAATGCTTCTCAATAGGTGAATACCTTATCGCTGTCAGTACTAGGTGGCGACTGAAGTAGTAGAGTGCGTTTTCTTTATCCTCGTCATTGACTTGGGCTAAGAGGGCTCCAGGAGAGTGAACGAAGGCCGCATTATAAAGTATCAAAGGTTTCATTGGGATAGAGGCTGCCAAAACAGGAGGTGTCATTAAATATTTCTTAACGTCCTCAAAGATCTGCAGGCATTTCTCTTCCCAAACAAATTTGGCATCTTTTTTGATTAATACTAAGAAGGCCTGACACCTTTTTGAGAGATTAGAAATAAAGAATCTTAGATATGTCAACTTTCCTTGGAAGGAACATAGTTGCTTTAAGGTTTTAGGTGGAGACATTTCCAAGATTTCATTAATCTTATCTGGGTTGATCTTGATTCCTTGATGACTGACAACGAATCCTAGAAACCTCTCGGAGGTAACGCTAAAGATGCACTTTAAGGGATTCATTTTGAGGTCATATCATTGTAATCGTTCAAACACGATCCTTAAATTGTACAAATGGTCTATTTTTTGCTTGCTCTTGATGACCTAATCGTCCACGTAGCATTCCACTTGATCGTAAATGAGATCATAAAAAATATTCATCATTGAACGTTGATATGTTGCTCTAGCGCTCTTCAACCCAAATGACATCACTGTGTAGTAGAAAATCCTAATAGGTCTTTTGAAGGTTGTAAGTGTTGCATCCTTGGGAGCCATCTTGATTTAGTTTTACCTTGATAATCTATCCTTGAAGGAGAAAATATCATGTGTCGAAACGATATTCACCATCATTTGTAGTATCAGAAACGAGAATTCATTTTTTGGACATGCTTTATTTAAATCTCTGAAGTCAACACATACACAGGTTTGTCCATTTTTCTTCTTAACTAGCACAATGTTAGCTAACCATGTGGGGTATTGCTCTTCTCGCATGAAGTTAGTGTCTATTAGTTTCTTCACCTCGGTCATGAATTTCTACTATATTTCAAGGCACATTATTCTAGAAGCTTGTTTTACTGCGGTCATATCTTTATCCACCTCGAGTTTATGAACTGTAATCTCTGCTGACAGTCTTGACATTTCATCATAACTCCAGGCGAAGCAATCTTTACACTCTATCAATAGTTTGACCAATTCTAAAGATTGTTCATCATTAAGTAGAGAACTTATAAATGTAGGTCGTGGTTATTCTTCAGTCCTGAGGTAAATTTCCTTCAATTCATCAATAGTTGATTTAATTTCCTCCTCAAATTTTGGTGGAGCATCTTTTTTCAACTGATTAGTTGAGTCATTCTCCATATTGAGGCAATCCTCTTCTGATTCACTAGTAACAACCATGCAAAACTATGAATCATCTACTGGTCCGACTGTATTAAATCCGAGACCCTCTTTCCAGTTGGGATTTCAACATTTAATACCCCGTAATTTTTTAAAAAATTATAATTTATCTTTTGGCATTTTTTTTGGAAAATTTCCCCATTGAATCAACTTTTGTATGCATGGCGAAAAATAAACAAAATGTAATTCCATCTATTCATTAGGATCATCATCCAAATTTACATGATTTTTAAGATTTTTAGAGGTAGAAGCATGATAAAACTTGATCGGCTTTGAACTAATGCTAAGGACTTCCTTGACCTCTAAACACTTAACTTTTTGAGGGAGAATCAGAGTAAGGGTCATGGTGTTCACATAGTCATTTATCCGTTCATACATCGTCTTATATTCGCTCTACTCCGAATCTTCTAAGGATATCTTGTATTGAGGTTTCTTCTGTTTTGCCATCATTATTTCATCTTCAGAACTGTCTTCATTACCAAAGTTGATGGTCCGCCTAGTTCGTTCAATAATTAAATTGTTTCTTCCTCATCCACGTACCCGGCCTCAACCTCGTATGCATGGACTAAAAGAACCCCCAAAAATTTGTTGCAAGAGAGTGGTGAAAGATTACTGAAGAAGAGTTAAATGGCTTCCTCTTTCTGATTCTTCTGAATCTTTACTTTTGTTTGTCACTGTTTCACAAGAGAATATAGTTTTCTTTAGAGGCGCGTAGTTGGTGACATCTTCATGAATACCAACTTCATGCACTGAAAACAGTTGTAGATCTCCCTAGATGCAATGTTCTTGTCTTTCTTTGTAGTACTTGATGCACTGATGTAGAGACTATGGAACTAGGTTGTGATCATGAATCCATGGTCGGCCAAGTAGAGCATTGAAAGAGGTCTCGACATCGATGATATGAAACTTAGTGGTTGTCACTAGTTCTCCAACCTTCATAAGTAATATAATCGATCCAAGCACTCTCTCTCCCTTTTGGTTGAATCCTCTTAACATCATTTTATTGGCCGTAAGTTCTTGGGCTTTAATGTTCAAAAAGGACAATATCCATAGACTCATCAAGTTGAGTGATGCTCCAGGATCTACTAAAACTATGGACAACACAAATCTACCAATGTTAACGGAGATGTAGAGTGGATGATTGTGGTCAGCATTATCGAACAACAAATCTTCATCTGTAAAGGTTGCCTCAGACTATTTTTTTCAACGAGCAAACTTCATCTGAGGTTGTGCTGGAAAACTGGGCTAAGCAAATCTCTGGGTCGAGCAAAATTGTAACCAGAGACTCTCCCATCTCCTTTGACAGGTTTAAAATGTCGTAGATGCTTAATATGGCTGGAATCTTCCTAAGATGAGATTTCAAGATGTAATCCATTTTGTATGATCCTCCAATTTTCTCTTGATTATGTCTTTCTTCCACTGGCGAAGGTGGAGGTAGTTCTTCTTGAGTTACTATCTGCTTTCCTTTATCTATTAGAGCTATTCTTGGGGGTAATACTCTCCCACTCCTCAAGTTTACCTCTGTAATTTCTTCTTCCTGAGATATCATTATCAAATCTTTGGTGTTTCTTCTTTTTCAAAAAGATTTAAGTTAATGATAAGTGGTGCATCATGGTGCTCGAGGATTGGTTCCTCACTCCCGACACTGTTGTTAGTTGTATTGTCGATGTCTCCTTTGGTCTTGTTAGTGAGTTCATCAGACTCAAGTTTGATTTGAAGATCATTTTGACAATCAAGATCGAAGTTAAATTGGTCAGAATCGACTACGTTATCACAAAAAATAGTTAAAATGTAGCCGAAATCATAATCATTACCTTTATAAGACCCTAAAGGGGTAAAAAAATCATACAAAGTCAGAGGTTCTAGGATTTTCTTTGCCGAATCTGAGACTACCAATCTACTAGAGGCAGCCCCTATCCTACCCCTCGTGCTATCAGTCTTCATAGTGGTGTTCTTCTTCTTCTTTGTCTTTGATGATGACGGATCTTCTGGTGAAATCTTCAAATCACACTTGGAAGGCTGAAAACTTTGAACGGAGGCTTGTTTTGAAGCGCTCTGAATCTAGTTCAATATTTTCTTGGACGATTTTCTCCAGACTATACTCCATCTGTCTTTTCCAATATACATGTCAATCAGAGAGATTGGCTCAATCAAATTAATTTTTATGGAACCTTTTTCAGGTTCTTTTAAATACTCTTTCGAGATCATTATATTCCCTTCTTTAAGGTTTCTCTCGAGCAAACCCTTCAAGACGAAATAATCTTCTATAGTGTGCCCTAGTAATCTATGATATGGGCAAAAATTTGGTTGATCTTTCTTGTTGACCTCTTCGGGTTTCTTTGGATTCGGTAGTCTAAACTCAGGCTTCTTCATCAGACTTCTGAACATCTTGAGTATTGCTTCATCTTTGAAGGAATACATCACTTTTCTTCGTTCTATTATGGTAATTTTCTTATTCTCTGGTCGGTATGATCCTCCCTGAGACGGTTGATGGCTAGACTTGCCATATTGTTGTTTTTGTTCTTGAGTGTGGTGTGATGACGATTGTCGAGGATTTTCTGCATGTATCTTCATTGGTTTTTTCATTTATCGTCAGTTTTCTCTATTTCAGACTTCTTTTCAAATATTCTGATTGTCTTGGATTTCCCATGAGAATCCATATGTTTCCAATTTATTCTTGGAGACTGCTGGCTTTACTGAGTAGCTTCGCAAAGGATTTAATGGTGAAAGTCTTAAGCATGAATGCTACTGCCACATGAATGCTCTTGAGTAAGATCTCCATTGTGTGATGTTCCTGTAACTGAGGTTCACATTTTATGCTAAGGTTTCTCCACTTAAAGATGTAATCCACTAAAGTCTCGTTGGGCTTTTGCTTTTCCATCATGAGATCTCCGATAGACACATGATGTTGCGCTCCGAAAAATCTTTTCACAAATAGTTCTTCCGACTCGATGAATGTTTTAACTGATCCATTGAACAAATTTGCATACCAATCGAAAGCAATCCCTAATAGGCTGCTGACAAACTGTTGGAAGAGTAAGGCTTCGTTGCCTCTAGTGTTGCCACAACTAGCTCGAAAATGTGCTATGTGCTGTATGGGATTTCTAGTCCCATCAAATACCTTAAAGTTTGCGGACACAAAACCTTTAAGGAAGGGTACGACATCAAATTCTTCCAGATAAGGTCTACCTTTTAAAACCAATGCACCACCATTAGATTGGGTTAAGGCCTTCTAAACTTGCTCGACCATTTACTTAAACTCTTTCTCTGGTATGGTGCTTGATGGAGAATCCTACTTTGGTTGCTCATCTCTGTTTGTTGAAACAACTTCCCTTCTTTCATCTATGATATGTATAATCTCTGGTTGGTTGACCTCTGGAGAGGCTACTGTGGTACTTGAGATTGTCCTTGAATTGTGGCCATGATGATCATGGATGCGACCATCTCTTCTATCCTTTTCTTCAGTTGTCTGAGTTGCTCATCCCTTAGATGGATATCCCTACGTACCGTATCTATGATAATTTCTTCGATGAGAGGTTGAGCCTTGCACACAGATGTAGTGGCTCTGGTTTCAATGACATGAACATCCATAAAATATTCATCGAGGTAATCATTGAATTCAAAATCTTCATCATCATCCATAGAAACTCCATGTTCTAAGCCAACTCAGAATTTTTGACCTTGAGCTTTTCAACCTTTTCATCGATTACTGATTCTTGGATAGTCTTAAAATACGGAGGACCCTGTTGGACCTCCTCCAGTTGTTCTTCCATCTCGCTGGCAACTGCTGCGATGATATCAGATATTTTATACCCTAACATCATTCTGTGATCTCGCCCTGCGGGCTTATTGGACTGTATCAGTATGGAAACCTTGGTTATCCATACCCTTTTCTTTAACAGTGATGTCTTGAGATGAAGTGTCTCGGTAGGAACATTGGTATGTTGAGGAGAAGTATGCTCTCCATGGTGCAGACCAAATACGGTACTCGGTAACTTCTTCATCTTTTCCCTTAGGAATTTTTGAACATCCTTGTAGTGGGCGATTGGTATAAATCTTGGAGCTAGACATGAATTAAGTGGTTGACGACATGCGGTCCTAGTAACGATAGAACCGGCGGTGACAATAGCGGTATCAACTCTGTTCCCCAAATGAATCCAGACATGAATGTAAGCAGGTAATGTTTCAGTTGACTTCTGGGAGCATCTGGCAGATCTGATGTCCATTATAATTTATTTCTTCAAGCAAAGGGATACTGCATGTCCCACACATTTAAGTAGTTCACTAACTAACTGATACACCGAAAATATATGCATTTTTAGACCCATATTTTATACTTATTTTTGGTGATATTGCACCTTAATGGAAGGTATTTTGATGTTTTCTTACAGGTTGTTGATTTTTAGGACTTAAAGCAAAAATGAAACAAAAAGAATGGAATTTGGAGTCAAAATGACATTTTTAAAGAAGTACTCATTGCCGACCGCGCTAAGGGCAACTCTGACTGTGTAGAACAACGAAACAACTGAAATTTTACTCAACGCCGACGACGTCAGAATTGGCGCTGACGGCGTTAAATGCGGTTTAGCCCCTATTTCTAGAAGGTTCAATGTATTTGGATAATTTTTGAAGAGTTCTTGGAGGCACCTCTTGGAGAACCGACCTTGGGCTTTATATGGGGCCAAAATTCATCAAGAAAAGGACTCC
>NEWO01001015.1:83188-93766 GCA_003013225.1 Phalaenopsis aphrodite
ATATTCCTTATGTTGGCCGTTGGATCGTCGTACCGTGGGTTGTTTTCATCACCGTCAATTTCTTTCATCAAGTCATTAGTTTATTTGAAAGGCGATGCCACTCACTTTATCTATTTTTTTGCCATAATCTCCAAGTAACTTATTCTTTTGAATCATGTGAAAGATTCTTAGATGTTAAAAAATTAGGAGAAAGAAGGAAAGGGCTAAAATAGAAAACATTAGAAACAGAAATGTCAGGATGATTTTCATTATGGTAGTCAATATAGAGAAAATGGTTTCTCGTATAAAGAAAACCACATAAAGAATTTTGGTAACCATAGATTTAGGTATATCACCTATTTTGAGTTCTTCTATAATTAATTACATCTTAGATAATCGAAACTATCTAAGAAAACTACTGATTAACGTTAACGCTCAGTTTTTTATGAAATGTCAAGGTCAAGGAAAGAAACATCAAATTTTTATTATTATGGTAATAGATTATTATTAAGGTCAAGGAAAGGTTTTGTTTTGTTTGTTCATGTCATTTTGTTTTTTTTTTATTTTACTTTTTATTGTTGTCATTTTGTTTAGAGCTTTTGTTGTTTCTTTGTCTTGTTTTTTTCATTATTTTGTTTTGTTTTTTTTATGCCATGTAATGTTTTTTTGTTATTATGTTTTTTTCAGTTTGATTTTGTTGTTTCTCTTGAGGTTTACCTTTTCCCGCTCAGAATGTCATCCTACAAAACAAAGTTATCACACCGTATAACATTCCAAGTAAATCTGAAACGCAATTTGTTTTATGTCTCCAATTAAACTGCAATGCAGAACACAATTATCATGAACTCATGTTTAAATTTGTAAATTTGGTTGGTTGAATATTTTTTGGATGATCCGGTCAAGATGTCTATGCTTCATCATCCTAGGGCTGTAAAGTATTCAAATTATCTTAGTCTGAAAGGAGTTTAAACCAGAACCAGAAGGTTCTTGTCAGCAACCACATATTGTGTCATCCAAGAAATCTTCATAGATCTGAATAGAGCTATTCAAGTAGTGTTCAGTGATTTGTGTTTATTAGGGTTGAACTTAAGTTTTCTTATTACGATTTTAGGGTTTGGAAAATTTTAGGCTGTTTACAATTTATTAACCGATTGAATTTTGTCATTTTATTGTTTATTTTTTGGATGACCAGATCAAGATCCCATGGTTCAATCATCCCAGGTTATTATCTTTGTGATTTGATTGGCCATAAATGATTGGAAGATATTTTTTTAACAACCATGGTTTACTGATACACCTAAAATATATAGTATTTTTAGACACATTCTTATACATATTTTTGAGATATTACGCTTCAACGGAAGATATTTTTGAGTTTTCCTTTCAGGTACAAGTAAAAAGGTGAAAAAAGCTTAATTGAGTGAAAAAAAGATCAATTTTGGAGCAAAAAGGTGAAAATTGTGCTAAAGTGTTATGGCGCCTATGCGCCTGATCAGACGCTTATGCGTCAGTGAAATAGAGAAGGCCACGCTAAAGCCCCGGAGGCCTCACATTTAAGCACTAGAGGCAGTTATTTGACAATTTTCTTCATTTGGCCAAATTTTCAAGAGGTATTTGAGGCGCGTATTAGCTTAAGAGTTTGGTTATGACCACTAAGAACAAAAATATTATTAAAAAAAATTCTGAAAGGAGGCATCCTTAGAAGGATTCATCGAATGTGGACACATTTTAGTAAGTTTCCAAGGCACCTTTTGGAGATTTATAAAAGAAGGAAGTTGAGACATTTGAAGGAAATGCTTGAAAGTTCTGAAAAGAGTTAGAAGAAGAGGAGTTCTAAGGAGTTTGGAGAAACAGTTTTGGAGATATTTTCAAGCACCACAAAATTTTACTTTATCCTTTTTGGTTTTAGCTTATTTTGAGAGTATTGTAAAATAGAAGAGATTTAAAGGAACTTCAAGAGTTTGGTTGAGAATTTGAGATAAGTTTTTATCTTTTGTTTTTAACTACTTTTGGTTTTATTGAGACTTCTTATTGGTTTGACAATGATTTCTACTTTTAAACTAAAGTGTGTTTTTATTTTCTCCATGTATTTTGAGTAGTTTTCTTTATTTTTTTAAAATAATAAGTAATTAAAGTGTTGGATGGAAGTTGTGGAGAGTATTGATCTTTAATGTTGGAAGAAGTTGTGATGATTTAAATCAATGAACTTTATGTACTTCTTGATTTGGTCTATCCAGATGTTAAAATTTGTTGTGAGAACATGTAATAACCAGCTGGTAATGTCTCAGTCCACAATTGGAAAGAATGACATGAGGTTATATGAATGAGAATGTAATTGATATGATTTAGTGCAAACAAATATGAAAAATAATCTTTGAAGGGTGTAGAGTTAGAGGACTTTAAAATGGCAGGTTAGAGTCCTCAACTTAGTTTATTGTTTTAGGTTCTGATACGAGATGTTAGCCCTTAGGTGGAGCAAATCGAGGGAACTCTAGAGTGAGAGCTGGCATCTTCCTGCCAAGCCGGTCTTCAGAACTATTCAAACTTTAAATTAACCAATGTTCTTTATTACATCTCAAGTAAGGTTAAAGAATATAATTGCTCCTATTTGGCACAAAACAATTTGTATACTTCCACAACAAAATTCTTATACTTATTAGTGATTCATGATAAGGATAATGATATTTTTCAAATTCAGTGCTTTCCTTTTAAATAAACTCAAGTTATCTTTTTAAATTGTTATTGTTCTGTCCAAATATCATAAATTCCAAAAAGATTTGAATTTTAATATTGTGAAAATATTTTTAGTTTAAGTAATTATCTTTTTAAAATATAAAGTTTGTTGTTCAATAGTGCATATTGCATAGTTTCCTATGGGTTCGATATTCAGGTCTTAATCAAAAAGTTCTACATTACTTGGTAACAATACATATGCTTGCATAGTATCCCAATATAAATATAAATTATAGAGTTAAATTCTTAGTTTCATCATGATCATGTTTTTGGTTCTGTTGCAGAGTAGGATACATAAGTAAAAAATATCATCAAAGACATTGTTATACTGTTGAATATAAGCAGTTTCGGGAACAAGTTTTTGGCGTTGTTGTGAGAAAGAATAAAAATTAATTGATCTATAAGCAAAATTCTATCTTTAGAAAGTTTTATTAAACTTTAACAATTATTGTATTTTATTTTTTAAATTTTATTTTTATTTTTTAGTTAGTGTATGCGTAGTTCAGGTTCCGAAGGACTAGTACCCTACGATTCTGAATTAGAAAGAACTATTAAGAAGATTAAAAAAACCAAAAAAAAAATTATAAAAATGAGAAGCAAAACAATCAAAATGCTAAAATTCATCAAGATTTTAGACCTTTAAGAGATTATGTCAACCCTACTGTAGATGAACTTCATTGTAGTATTCAATAACCTACTATAGTGGCTAATTCATCTTAGCTTAAACCTGTTATTATCTAAATGGTATCAAATAATCAGTTTAGGGAATCACCAACTGAAGATCCAAATATACATCTTGCCAATTTCTTAAAATTGTGCACTAAATGTAAATATGATAGTGTATCAAATGATGTCATATGACTTAGGTTATTTCCTTTCTCACTTAAGGATAAAGCTAATATGTGATTGAATTCATTAGCACCTAGATCTATCATAACTTGGTGTGATTTAGTACAAACATTTTGTGCTAAATATTTTCCACCATTGAAAACTGCGAAGCTTAGAAATGATATTGCATCTGTTAATCAGTTTGATGGGGAATCTATTTTTGAAGCATGAGAATGATTTAAAGAACTCTTAAGAAATTGTCCACACCATTCTATACCAGATTGGTTAATGATTCAAACTTTTATAATGGATTAGTTGGATCTCTTAGAGCTATTATCGATGTCACTACTAGTGGTTCGTTGATGTCAAAACCATTTCATGACGCTTATACTTTAATGGAAGAAATAGCTACCAATAATTTTCAATGGCTTTCTAAGAGAGTGAATCCAAAGAAAGTAGCCACTATTCATGAATCTGATGCATTTACTATGTTAGCAAATCAAGTGACTGCAATATCAAGAAAGTTAGACCAATTTGGAATGAATTATTCTCAACCAATTTCCATGATCGAAGAGAATTCACTAGGCCAAATGGTAGATTCCCAAGTATCATTAGAAACTTTGAATGTTATTAATAACAACCAGAATAACCCATATTCAAACTATTATAACCAAGATTGAAAGAACCATCCCAATTTTAATTGAAATAATAGTATGGGTGATAATAATCAGCAATGAGGGAACAATCAAGTAAACGCATTGGGAAAATAGAACAACCAAGGGAATAATAATTATAGATCTACTTATCCTCCAAGTTTCAACAATAATACACAATTTAAGGAGCATAATAAAAGAAGTCGTGTTAAAAATAGAAATTTAGTCACAAAGTCAAAGAGCTACAATTAGAAATATTTAGAATCAACTTGGACCAATCGCAAATTCATTAAGTAATAGATCCCAAGGTACACATCTTAGTAATACTGAAACAAATCCGTAAGACCAAAAAAAGAGCAAGTAAAAACCTTTCAACCTAGAAGCGGAAGAGAGTTGGAAGGTAGGATTCAAAAAGAAACTGAAGTAAAGAGCGAAGTAATTGAAGAATGAAAAGTGGACACGCCAAAAGATTTTGAAAGACCTATTTATCCACTTAAAGTTAATTTATAAAAACTGTCACCTCCATTTCCTCAGAGACTTCATCAATAGAAGTTGGATAAGCAATTTTCAAAATTTATGGAGATTCTTAAGAAACTTACAATTAATATTCCATTTACTAAAGCCTTAGAACTAATTCCAAGTTATGTAAAGTTTATGAAGGATATTCTCAACTAAGAAAAAGAAGTTTGAAGATAATTAAACGGTTGCCCTTAGTGAGGAGTGCCATGCTATAATCCAGAAGAAGCTTCCTGAAAAGCTTAAAGATCGTGGTAGCTTTACAATTTCATGTGCAGCAGGAGACAAAGTTTATGTGAAAGCTTTATGTGATTTAGGTGCAAGCATTAACCTTATGCCATTATTAATATTTAAAAGATTGGGATTAGTGTAAATCTGCAGTTAGAAGATCATTCCAAAACATACCCAAAAGGAGTTATAGAAGATGTCCTAGTGAAAGTAGATCAATTTCTCTTTCCTATTGATTTCATTATGCTAGATATGGAGGAAGATAAAGAGATACCTATCATTTTTAGGAAACCTTTCCTAGACACACGAAAAGAAATGATAGATATGCAAAAAGAGGAATTAGTAATGAATGTCAATAATCAAACTATTACTTTTAACATTTCAAGATCAATGAAATATCATGCAAAACGTAAAGATGATGAATGCTATAGAATGGATGTTATAAGATATCTAAGTGAATGTCAATTTAAAACTACTTATGAAGAAAAATCGGAAGAAAAAGATTTGAAACACAAGCAAGAAGAGGAATTAGATTAATGTGAAGATCTTTTTAAGGAAGATTTAAAATATGTTCGAGTAAGTTTTGAAATTCTAGACACTATAGAAAAAGATAAATCATTTTGTCCATCAATTGAAAAACCTCCTGAACTTGAGTTGAAGTTACTTCTTGATCACTTAAAATATGCCTTTTTAGGAGATTCCACTACTTTACCAGTTATAATTTCCTCGAATTTAATGATGGAAGAAGAATATAGATTGATGAAAATATTGAAAAAATTTAAGAAAGCCTTTGGATGGACAATTGTTGATATTAAATGAATTAGTCCTTCAATTTGTATGCATAGAATTTAAATGGAAGAGAACCGCAAACCCAGGGCTGATCCTTAAAGGAGATTGAATCCTATTATAAAAGAAGTTGTTAAGAAAGAAATTTTAAAGTAATTAGATGATGGAATTCTCTACCCTATTTCAAATAGTGCATGGGTTAGTCCACTTCATTGTGTTCCTAAGAAAGGAGGAGTAACTGTGACTATAAATGAACAGAATGAGCCAATGCCTACTGGACAAGTTGCAGGGTGGTGAATATACATTGATTATAAAAAAATAAATCTTGCCACTTAAGATAGATCATTTTCCACTACCCTTTCTTGATCAAATGCTGGATAGACTAGTCGGGTATAAATACTTTTGTTTTTTTTGTATGGATATACTGGTTATCACCAAATACAAATAACTTCTGAGGATCAAGAGACAACAACTTTTACTAGTCCGTATGAAACTTTGCTTTTAGAAGAATACCCTTTACTTTATGTAATGCCCCTACAACATTTCAAAGATGTATGATGGCAATTTTTGTAATTTAAATGAAAAATGGATTGAAGTATTTATGGATGATATTTCAGTGTTTGGAACTTCATTTGACTTATGTTAGAACATTTATCAAAACTTCTTAAGCGCTATGAAGAAACAAATTTTGTCCTTAATTGGGAAAAATGTCAATTTATGGTAGCAGAAGGAATTGTATTAGAACATAAAATATCAGAAAATTGTATGGAAATAGATCTTGCTAAAATTCAGGAGATCACTAATTTACGTTATCCAACAAATGTAAGGGAAATTAGGAGTTTTTTTGAACATCCTGAATTCTACAGGTGATACATTAATGACTTTTCAAAAATTGCTAAGCCTTCATGCCATTTACTGGAGAAAGATACAACTTTTAATTTTGATGAAGAGTGTCTAAAAGCTTTTGAGTTATTAAAGAAAAATTAATCACTACACCAATTATAGTTTCACCAAATTGGGGAAAAACTTTTGAATTAATGTGTGATACTAGTGATTATTCTATTGGAGTTGTTTTAGGACAAGGATATGATAAAATTTACGAGGTAATTTATTATGCTAGTAAAACTCTTAATGAAACTCAAATTAATTATACAACAACTGAAATAGAGTTATTAGCATTAGTATATGTCTTTGATAAATTTAGATCATATTTAATTGGAACTCACTATGTAGTGCGTACAAATCATTTTACTATTAAATACTTAATGGAAAAGAAGGATGTTAAACGTAGACTTAAATGATGGATTTATCTTTTGCAAGAATTTGATTCTGAAATAGTAGATTGAAAGGAGATTGAATACAAATTGTTGATCATTTGTCCAGGCTTGAATTAGAAAAACCACTCTATTTTGATAAAAAAATTTATGAACATTTTTCATATGAAAAATTGTTCAATATTAATGAGTGGTGTGTTTCGTGGTATGTTTACATTATGAACTTTCTTGTTAGTGATATTATACCTTATGGAATGACATAACAACATAAGAGAAAATTTATTTCTAAAACTGACACTTATTTTTGGGATGACCCATTTTTACATAAACAACAAAAGGATATGATTATTCAAAGACGTGTACAATTAGAAGAAACTTATGAAATTATCTAAAAATGTCATAATTCTGATTTTGAGAGACATTTTGGTGTTTATAAAACAACATAAAAAGTTTTACAATCTGGATTCTATTGGTCTACTATTTTTAAAGATGTTAATACTTATATCAAAACTTGTGATAGATGTCAATGAGTAGGCAATATTTCTAGAAGAAATGTGATGCCCTTCAATTATATATTAGAAGTTGAAATATTTGATGTTTGAGGATTAGATTTCATAGGACCATTTATACCATCTTTCGGGAATTTATATATTTTGTTAGTTGTGGAGTATGTATCAATATGGATAGAAGTTGTTGCTTTACCTCAATATGATGCTCAAAGTGTTGCAAAATTTTTGAAACCAAACATATTTTGTAGATTTTGAATGTCGAGAGTTATTATAACTGATGGGGAAAGTCATTTCAGAAATGCCATAATCGAGAAGTTATTAAATAAATATCATATAAACAATAAGATTGCTACAGCTTATCATCCTCAGACTAGGGGTTTGGCTGAATTATTCAATCGGGAAATTAAAAGAATTATGAAAAAATCTATGAATGAAACAAAATGGATTGGTCAGTCAAACTTGACTATGCTTTGTGGGCTTGTAGGACTGCATATAGAACTCCTTTAGAAGTGTTCCTATATAGGCTAATATTTATGAAAGCTTGTCACTTGCCAGTTGAACTTGAGCATATAGCATATTGGGCAGTTAAAGAGTGCAATTATAATTTGAAAGATGTTGGTAACAAAATATTATTGCAATTAAATGAGCTTAAAGAGATAATGAATGAATCTTATGAAAGTGCTAAGATTTACAAAGAAAAGATGAAAATGTGGCATGATCAAAGGATTATTACTAAAAATTTTCAACTAGAGCAAAAAGTTTTGCTATATAATGCAAGGTTAAGATTATTCCCAGGCAAACTTAAGTCCAGGTGGATGGGCCCATTTGTTGTGATGAATGTTTATCCTTATGGAGCTGTGGATATTAAACATCCTAAGACTGATGAAGTGTTTAAAGTGAATGGTCATAGACTAAAACCTATTTTATAGGAGATCAGAATAAATTTAATGAAGCAATGATGTTGGGTCAACCAAAATAAGCATTTGTTATGTCGGGCTAACGACGTAAAATGAAGCACTTTGCGGGAGGCAACCCATAATTATTAGTGTGTTTTGATTTGATTGTCATTTTTGTGTGACTAAGAAAAATTGGGGAAGTATTTTTGAGCTATTATGTGTTAGAATTGATTTTAAGACTTTATTTAGTAACCTAGATATGTTAGAATGAGAATTTTGATGTTAAGTTGACTGGTGCCAAAATGTGCACTGGTGCTTAAGTGCCAAGATTTGACGTTTAAGCTCAAAAGTTAAAAATCATGTGCAAAATTAAGATTCTAGAAGGTTTAACCGCTAATTAGTTTGTAAAAAAGTGCCAAGGCAGTTCCTAGATGTGCCTAGAAGTTGTTTGAGGGATTTAGGCCTACAAATAGAAGGGTTTTATGAAGGAATTTCACTCCAGATCATTTTCAACCCTAAAAGTCTAAAAGAAAGAGAGATTTAGAGAAAATGTCTTCATGGGAGATGGATTTGAAGAAGAAGGAAGAGACCATGAGGAAGAGATTCATTAGTCAAAGTGCACAAGAGATGTATAACAGTTTCTTAGCTGTTAGTATTGAAGGAATATCAAGAAAGATCAACAAAATTGAGACTACTATGGCTTTACTTGAAACCAAGGTAATTGAGATTCATGCCCATCTTGAGCATATTGGATGGTAATTGAAAATTCAATTTAGTCATACTTGTTATATAGATGAAGTGGATAAGGAGATGTTTCTTAAGCAAAAATGGATTGAAGAAGATAGTATCAGAGCTCGTCACACTGTTTGTTTTATCAACTTTATATTCTGATTGCCCCAGGAGAGACTAATGAATGACCGGATTTTTTCCCAACAAATGAAGAATGGAATTAAGTTTTATGTTAGAGTTTGTTTGTTAAGAGTTGTTGTTTAATGTGTTATGTGTTAAGAGTTAAACTCTGTTTTTTGGAGTTTATGTTTATTAAGTGTTTGCCCTTAGAAGATTTTCTCATCGAAGACTATTTGGAGTGGGAATTAAGTGTTACATGTATTTGTAATAGTTTGTGAATTAATATATTATGTTTGTTTGTGTGAAAATTAGTGTTATTTTTAGCCTCAAATTGAATTGAGTTATATGGAGAATTTTGAGTGAAAAGAGAGTTGTAGGAGATGAAAATAGTCATTTAAGTGTTATGAGACAATTTAAAGGTAGTGTATTTCGGAAAATAGTGCATTTTACTTAAATCTAAAAATCTCAAAAATCATGCACTGGCACCTAAGCACCACATATCGCGCTTAAGCGCGAGGTAACCCAAGAGGCAGATGCCTAAGCGCCACTTATCCGCGCTTAAGCGTCGGTTCACGAAAGCTGGTTTGTGAACAATTAAAAGTGAAAAATTAACCAAAAAATTGCCATTTTTCACCCTCCCATCACCTTCAACCTCTCAAAATTATGATTTTGGAGAGCTAAGGCATACTATTAAGTTGAGATTTCCTGGTGGAATTAAGAAAACTTGCTAAATCTAGATTTCTTAAGGTAAGAGCTTTACTTATACACAAAAATTATGGATTTTCACCATGTAATTTGAGTACATTTGGAGGAATTCAAAAATTCACTATTCATGGTGAAAAATGAAGAAAAATCTATGCAAATTGCATAGGAAGTATATTTTAAGCTTTTGGAAGTTTAGTTTAGTAATTTAGACTTAATTTTTGAAGTTATTTTTAGAATTTTATAAATTTGTAGAATTGCACCAAGAATGAAGAGGAGTAAAGGAAATAGCCCTTTTAATTCGAGAAAATTTGTTAGTTTGAAGGCTTAAGATAGGTACAGTGATGCGTTGCAATCATGAAAGCTTATTCAAGAGTGTAGTTTTAAGAATCCAGGAGGATCTGTGGAATATCTGATCGTTCACCGACAGTGGGAACGATTTTGTTTTTTTTTTTTTTGCTATTGCAGTTATTTTTGTAGTTAGAGAGTTCTATGCAAACCTCCCTGAAGCTGAAGATGATAGATTCATGGTTCATGGAAAGTTGGTACCTGACCCCGAAGCTGATTATATGCAGCAGTATAACAATAATTCTGATTATTTTTTTCACTTATATTTCCTTATTTC